>JAPEBW010000365.1:0-58592 GCA_027405785.1 Ophiocordyceps robertsii | reverse complement strand
CCCCCAGTCCATGGCATCATCGTCAGCATGTCTTTTCGACGAGTCTTGCTTGGCCTTTGCCACTGGTCTGAATCACCCACCCCGGTATATCGCATCTTGTCCAGAGATGGGAGGGGAGCTTGGGCAGGGCATCAAGATGGAGGGGAGGGGCAGCAAGCAAATAGTCGCGTGTAAAGGGAGTGTGAGTGAAAAAAAGCGAGTCGAGCGCAGCCAAGACGACGATGGGGGAGGACGAGGTCGAAGCTTTGCGGCAGGTTGGGAGGGAGGGAGCCAATCGAGTTCCATTGGCCAAGGGTGTTGTACTACTCTGTACTTGCCGGGCATTGTGCGAGGGAGGAGTCGAGCCCTGGAGGGATCAAACTCAGCCCCTAGTCACGGGCGGCCATGCCCTGGAAGAGGGCTAAACGGCCACTGATATTGTTGCATCATCCAAACCCCCCTTCGCCCTGGGGCTTCATGGCAAGCACAACCTCGCCCGCCCCTTTTGTCCTCGTCTCCCAAGCCGCTACCTGATCAACGAGCTGGAAGAGTAAACAGAGAGGGAGCTTTGGAGTGGCAGCTGGTATGGCGCGTCTTGTTGCTTGGGCACGCCGAGGTATTGGGACGGCCCGCGCCCGACAAACGGCCGACGACGGGCTGCCTTGACCGTGCCGCTGCTGCAAAGCTCCGGTTGCCCTTTCTACGGGCGCCGTGTTTACACGCGAGGCCACGCTGCTGGGGCATGCGCTGCTGGACTGGCTGGCACATGTGGCGAGCCCGAGGTGCTGAACTGCGCCCTGCTAGCGCTCTGCTCCCGAGACTCGGGGCATCATGGACGTCGTCAGCTCGCAACTACCTATTATACAGAGTGCAGGGTACAGATACAGAGTACAGAGTACAGAGAACGAATATGTACTCTGTACATGCGCGCGCGCACAGATGCATGCACCGTGCCGGCATCATGCATCATCTATCGCAATGGCCTTGCCGCCCGATCGGAACCTGCCTTGTCAGGGGCTGAGGGTGAGACAGGCTTTGACGGCGAAATGACCGGATTGGCCGAGCCCAAGTGTTAGGCAGAGTCTACGAAAGACTGGGCAACGACGGTAGAAAAGAAAGAAGGAAGGGTTGCGAGTGAGGCTCCGAGCCAGGGCCGATCTGCCATGGGTTGTTTATTCCATGCATCCATTTCTGTCCATTTCGCCCTACGACAAAATGTTTGTCGTCACATCCGCGCGCCACATGCCTGTCTCGCCCATGATGTGATACTCGCTGCTTCTTGCCGGCGCAACAATCGGCCGAGTGGAGAGATGCAACTCACCCTTGTCGCTCGAAATGCTGCGGCGCAGAGCCCCCGTCTCAGCCGTCCCGCCGCCCCGGACTCTTCTCTGTGGCAACGAAATGAGACTGTGTCGGGCTGCTGCAGTGAGGACTGCCTCGGGGATAGATGCCGAGGCAATATTAGGCAGCTCTTATATCGTGGGCGATGCGTCGTCCCAAGTCTGGCATGCGGACTACCCTGTATGTACAAGCCCGTGTGAATAGGGTTCCAAGCCCTTTTTTTTACCCGAGGTGGAGACGGCCACTGGGTTATATGTCACATGTCACGCATAGAACAGTCATCTCAATGCGTGCCGTTGAGGGCAAATCCTAACTAACTGTCTGGACGAGAGTGGGTAAAAGCAATCTTTTTCCCTACAACCACTCTCCATCCACCTATGCAAACCAAATGTCTGCAGCGTTGACATCAACCCAACGTGCGGCCCACCAAGGGAATCAGCTCGCTGGCTCGCTGCGTCCCTTCTCTCACAGCAGACCTCATGAGATTCCTGACGATTGGATTCACACCTCGTTGAGCCAGACGAACCAGACGGCGTCCGACGCCGTTCTGGAGGGTGCCGGCGATGCGCGATTGCATGGCCCCCCGAAGCCCCGTTGCCGCCGACGGCAAGATTTCGGAGGCGCCTTCCGCAACGTCGAGCCCGGTCGCCGCGGCTTGCGCTGCTGCGGGGCTGAGCCCGAGCTGTGCTCCGAACCCGGCGAGAAGAACCTCTGCATCTACCGTCGCAGCTCCATAGACCGCGGCCCCGCCGATGATTGTGGTGGCCATGGCTCCCAAAACCGTCTTCAACCATGAGTCGCCACCTGAGTCTTTCAACTTTTTAATTTCGCTCAGTGCCTTTTCCGACTCGGCATTCTTGTCCTCCCAGTTCTTCCAGTCGTTCTTCCAGTCGTCCTCCTTGTCGTCCTTTTTGCCGTCCTTGCCGTCCTTTTTGCCGTCCTTTTTGCCGTCCTTGTCGTCGTCCTTTTTGCCCTCCTTGTCGTCCGGAACGGCCGACGGCTTCGAGGCTGTTGGCGCGGGGGGGGCGCCTGTTGCCGTCGAGGTGCTTTGCTTGCCCTCCTCTCCCAGCGCAGCCCTCAGCTTGGCGCAGATGGCGTCCTGAGCTGCTGGAGTCGGTGTTAGTGCGAGCTTCTCACGGGCATGCAGCGTAGATGGCGTACCTTTGTCATCGCGAGCGCTCAGTCCGGCCCCTGGGATAAAGGACCTCCTGCTAGGCGGGTGGTTCATGGGGGCGCAAGCAGAAAACTTGAGGTTCCGGGGCAACATTAGCCTCAACGCTTCGACAACTATGGGGAGGCTCCGCTGGAGAAGGTCGTAGACGTCGGGCTGGTTGCTCTGCAGCCACTCGATGTTGTTGTCGAGGAACGTCACGAGCTGCTGCTCGGCGAGGCCGAAACGCTGCTGCACTTGCTGCACGAATCTGGTCCATGGCGAGGCTATGTCGTCGAAGACTGCAAGGTTCAGGTCGTCGGCGTCGGCGATGTCGGTCTCGTTCCCCGTGATGGCTCCGTCGACGAACCCGTTCAGCACCCCATCCAGGTCGTCGCACACGTCTTCCACCACCTCTCCGTTGGCCAGGAGCTGGCCCAGCTCCTCGTCGGCCAGCTCCCCGTATGGCTGAAAGACTTTCGCGATCATCTCCCTGCAGCGTTGCGCGACGGCCGCCGTGGTCTCCTTCGGTGCGGTGCAGACGCCTTGCTGGACGTCTTTCACCGCCTCGGGCAGGCGTCGCTGCAGGTCTTGCGAGTCGGCCTGGTACGGTTGGAGCGCGCTCGAGACTCTCTGCCGGCACAGTCCGCTTGGGCCGGCGACGGGCTCGGGGCAGATTCTATCCAGCAACCCCTGCTCCTCCAACACTTGATAGGCCCTGGCTGCGACGGTCCACTTAGCATGAGCGAGATGCGGCCCGTTGTCTACCTGTAGACTTACCCATGGCCGCGTCTAAATCACCGCCGTAATCTTCCCTCAGGCACGCCACCGCCGCCGCGCCCCCTGTCCCCATGCCTGCCCCTGATTTCCGTCAACACGCAACGCCCACCGTGGCAGAGTAGTTGGGATGCTTACCGTCTATGCTGCGCAATGCACCGCGCGCCGGCGACAGACAGACCAGGCCCTGGAGCCCTTCCTGCTCAAGCACTTGATAGCCATCGACTGTGACGATTAGTGCCAGGCCGAGGCAGACGGGGCGGTTGCCTCACCATACGCATCGTGTGCAAGGCCATTATACTGCTTCTCCACGCACACGTCCATGCCTGTTGCTACCGCGCCGTCTGTTGCTACCGCGCCGTCTGTTGCTACCGTGCCGTCGGTTGCCGGCTTCTTGCTCGGACCCGCCTCTCCCTCTGCGCCCCCCGGGTGCGGCCGCTTTGGTGGCCCCGAGGGTTCAGCTGCGCCCGCTTCTGGAGTGCTCAAGATCTGGTCGACCGCTTCCTGGGTGATGGGGTCGCGAGTTCTAGCAGCGTATAAGTATCGAGGGGGTATCGGATAGTCTCGGATGATTCTCTCTCGCCGTAATTTTGAGTCGAGGGCGAACAAGGCAGTGCCGTTGGAGCCCCCGCCGGGCAGCCTCCCGCCTAATTCGCCGAAAGACCCCCCCCGTTCCACGTGAATGAGCCTAAATAGTCTGGGATCTTTCCGTCTCTGAGAGTTTTCGATAGTTAGCTCGTCTAGGTACACAGGGAAGCGCCTCAGAGCGTCGAGCGGGTTTGTGTAGAAGACTGAGGCCCACCGCTCGCCGTCTTCAATCTTTACCGCCTCTTGAGTGACGGGCAGGTCCCCAGGTCTCCGAAGGGTCAACGGTCGAATGAATTTCGAGATTATGCTGTAGCGTACAGCCCAGACGCTCGGGCGGTCGGATGATCCTGCCGGCGTCGGGGCCGGAGGTTCAACCGCTGCCGGTACGGTTAGCGCCGGTGCGGCATCGCGGGCCGGTTCCGGGGGGGCACCCGTACGTACCCTGGGCTTGGTTTCCATTCTGCTCGCGGTAACGAGTGCAAATTGCCTCCAGCTGGTCCCCGAGTTCTTCCGGGTCGAGCGGTTCCGTCTCCGCGTGGTTTGCCTGAAATAAGTCGCCGAATTCCCGGTTGCAGTCTTGCGAGGTTGACGCGTCCTCGCCGCAAACGTCTCCCTGGAATTGCTCGACAACCGTGAGGATGTACTTCTGCCTCTCTGCCTCGCCCAAGTTTTCGAGCGGTTCCGCCACTTCCGCAGCTGCACTCTGGCATTCTTGTTCTCGCGTGCCGGCTGCGACTGTTAGCCCAGGACCTGTTGTGAAGTGATGCCGCGCCATGGTTACGCACACGGCCGGCCTGCCAATATCTCCGCCACCGCTTTGACGTTGAAAGGCTTCCTATTCTTGGTCCTCGTGTGCTCTTTGGGTATTGGATGTTGATTGAGTACTTCCAGACGTTCTTCACTCCTTGTATATACCGCAGTAGGAGGAAAGCTGTCATCAATTGAGTCAACAGGGCTAAAGTCGGTGCCACTCGCGCGAAAGGATACGAGAGAAAACGGTCGGCCCCTTAACCAAGTGGTTCTGTCCAGGAACCGGACAAACTGCGTCAGGGCGTCCTCCGCATTCGTATATAATACTGCCGACCACCCACCCCGTCCGACAGTGGTCGTCTCGAAGGCGCTGCGAGAGCCCTCGCCGCTTACCACCAATTCTTTTACCTTTTTTTTTCCTACAAGCGGTACGCGGACAGCCCAGACGATCTCGGGAGGTGGACTCCCGCCCTGTGTAGGTGTAGGCTGCGGTGGCGGTGGCTCCTCTCTTGCCACCAGGCCTGTCAGCGTGCCATGGCCGTTCTTGGGCCATAGTAGCAAACATAGGGATATGACTAAGATAGTCCAGCGTAGATAGGCCATGGCCGCTTGGTAGCTTGCGATGTTCCAGTACACAGATTGGTTGATTGGTCGGTCAGTGAGCGGCTCTAGTTAGCTTATACCAGCGGCAGGAAATAGTCGATGCTCGCCTGGCGTGAACCATTTATACCTGTCGGGTCAGTAGGGCCTGTCTGATTGCTCTGGTCTGAACGTCAGGTGTCATGATTCGTCGCATAGATTAGACGAGGTCAACTTGTCAGGGGTAGATAACATTTCCATGCCGGCGGACCAATGTGAAAGCGCACCAGCTGACTTGACGACGTCGAGGGTGATAAGACGATGGGTTGGCAGATACGTAATGGTCTTTTAGCGGAGTCTTGCACAAATCGCTTTTCGGTATAGGTGTCCGCACTTTAATAAACATTTACGTACACGGACCCGACCCGCCCCACATCCGGCATGTTGTCGGAAGGCGGACACGGCGTCGATGACCCACTACACGACCCACACCCACCGACTCGACTCCGGGGCCGCAACCGCCCTCGCCCGCCAATAGGTACCACCTGCGAGCACACGGGGAAGGATGCTCACAGGGTCACTAGTGTACTTGAATAATAATAGTAAAATATATTACGTACGGAATACATGTAGTAGAGTCTTTCAGGCGTGTACTCATCAGCTGAGGACTGATGGGTGTCATGGGGAGTGGGCGCCCCGTCGCAAGCCTCTGACAATTCCCCTTCTCTTTTGCCACCGTAGAAACTCGAAAATTTGAGACCGTCTTGGCCATTGACCGGGCCTACAGTACATCCTGGCCATCAGGGTCCTTCCCACTCCTTAACGCACGCCTTAAGGAGGGGATTCATTTTACTTCATAGTAAATATATGACGCCAACAACCCACTCGGCAACGACTCATTAACAGCGCCATAGAAGATGAATATTGATAAAAGCAGGAAACACGCTAATCATAGCGGCGACGATATTGTTTACAAAGGGCGTCTTTCTTTCTTCTATGTAAAGCGGCCTTACGAATTAGCAATTTCTAGATTGACTCTACATCCGCTCGTTTCTAGTCGACCTCCACTCGTTCTATAGCATAATGGCTCGCATTCCCTTCGCCGTTTGTATCTTTATAGGGGCCTTGGCCGGAGACGCTTCCACGACTGCTCATCGAGGCTCGCAGCACGGCCAGGGAGCCTGGGTTCCCCGGAGACGGGCTCCTTAAGATTGAGCGGCCCGGCATACGGGGCGATCAATCGGAACACCAGGTCACCTGGACACAAGAGTTGCAGACGGAGCTTGGGCAGTTGAGCGAAGCGTCGAAGCATGCGTTCAAAGTGAAAACCCAGGCGGATCTACTAACAAAGTACTACGGTCAGATAACGGAACTGAACTCTGTGTTCAATGCCACTAAATGCTACAACGGTATATCAGAAATATATCCTACCATTGGCGCCTGCGATAAGCAGCGCCACACAATCGAGTCAGTCTTGCTCCCTCAGGCTCGAACTACGGCCAGCGACCCCAACTTTCCCGGGGACAACTGGCTTTTCGCGGCCGGTTTGCCCGACGTACGGATCGGCCAAAATGGGCACCAAATTCCCAGGCGGAAGGGTTAGAGAAAGAGCTTGAGCAGCTAAATCAGGAATCAAAGGGTGGTTCTAGGGACAAAGAAATAGAATATCGGGAGTTGCAGTAACTAAATTTAAACCTCTTAGAGGAAATTATTCCGGCGGTAAATAAGACAATAGTCGAGACGGCATATAACCTAGCGCAATTTATGGGACTCCGACACTTGCTTAAAGAGAAAGGAACGGCTGAATCTGCCTGAGAAATCACAAAGAGTTCCTTAGCCGCTTTTTATACCGAGGTCGGGCAGTATAAAGAGGTAGTTAACCAGACGTTGGAGACATTTTTTAAGAAAGGAGGGGAATAGAAATCGATTTATAGCGGAGGAGCATCCGCCTTCGGACTGAAACTGACCGAGTTGAATATGTTGCTCCCGCTATGTTCTTCCCCGTTGTAGCTTTATATATATATATATATATTGGTACCTGGGTGCGCGTTATCAGCGCACCTCTTCGGAACAGCTCTCCTCACGTTCTGCGACAGGATAATTCTCGAGATAACCCTTAATCTGGCCGTGGTGAACACGACCTAGAGCAAGGTATTCCTCCTGGCCCAGTCTAACACGACTGGGACCCGCAGAGTCCATCCCCCGAACCCACTCACTTATCTAAGTGACTAGAGGCAGATAGATGTTAGTTCAAGCTTCATTATTCGAGACTGACGTCAAGGGGGGACACCAACTGTAAAAATTCCGTCCCTGGGACCATAAAAAACGATGCTGGTGACTGCTTAAGGCTGGTTGGCAGTGCGATGGGAGTACTATGACGAAAGCATACAAGTGAAAATAGCACAACGGACAGGGTCATGGGTGATAGTGCGTCATAGCGTAGACTTCCCCAACGACATGGACGGGTCAACGTTGCTACGACCGAGTCGCCGTTCTCGGTCAGACAGGATTGTGAAGCGTTCGTGACGGCTTACATGCTATCAAGAGAACCCGTTAAGCCAGTTGCCAAGGCACAGGTATTGCCGCGTTTCGCGATTAAAGTCGCATGAGAGCACCTCCTGGCTCCATGTATGGCCTGGAAAAAGAGGGTGCATCTATATATGTGGCAGGCGTATAATGTAATTACCCAGAAGTGACGCTCGAGACCTCTAGCCCTAAGTAGGCAGGTTTAATTCACTATATCCCATTGCCCACTTATATGCCTATTCTAGGCCTACATCCTATATAATCTTGTCTCGTAGCAATTTAATCGAATTCTAGCGTTATTGCTCTCCATCCATAAGATTTAAGTCTGTTCGACCGGCCGGCGGGCAAGGATGGCGAAAACGACGCAGACGTCCACCTCAACCAGATGGCAATCTTGCTAGGAGAGCCGCCAGACGAACTCATCAAGAGGGAGCGTTTTGGAAACGCACGAGGTTTTTGTACGGTGCAGCAATTAGCCGTGGTGTTCGGAGCCCGCGACCCACGACGAAGCTCACTAATGCTGTTTTTTCTTTGAACTCAACAATGACCTATAAACAAATTCCTTGCTCGGGTTGAATTGTGTCAAGTTACAAAAGGCTAACACGCGTCGAGGCGCTGGTTGTGGACTCTCCAAGACGTTTCTAGTGCTAGTAGAGTGGACCTAAGTTGGCTTGTAACTCAGAAGTCAGCATTATTATAGGAAGTATGTCGTATAGTACGTAACTACCCATGCGTGGAGAAAGTCGTGGAAAGCGTAGTAAGGCGCCATTGAGACGATGTTTTCTGACGAGCTCCTGGCCCATGGCTGACCGTGCTATTGGTTGTTGCTTGGAAGACCAGGGACGCTCCACGTCGACGCTAACAAACGCCGACGGCCCAATGCCGACTAGACGGATTTCAGTGGAGCAAACACCGATGGTAGGTGACGTGGTGCCTCGTCAACGTGGTCGTGGCTCGATTACCGTAGAGTGCAGTCTGGTGGACTAGGAAGGAGTAGTGGGAGCAGACCTTAGCTTGATTTCGGAAGGAGAGCATGGGGGCGTCAGTCTCAGCCAGCCATGCACCTTCCGTGTGATTAGCACAGCAAGGGGAGGGCAAGAACCAACGGCAACGAGCGAACCAGCCTCGGGCGATGACAGATTGGGCCATCGGCTTTCGGAGAAAAGGCCCGGATGCTCAATGCGGATGCTCAATGCGGCTCAATCAAGGCCGACTCTTCCTTGCCATTCCAACGGGCCTCACGATGCTTGCACAGCCAATTGCCTCAACGCCAATAACGCAATTTCCCCATGCAGGTGCCGAGTAGCGCGTCGCTGCAACATCATCCCCGCCTGCTGCTGCCTGCCTGCCATTGTCGGCCGCGGCCTCGATGACTACATACACAGATCCCTGCGGGGCAATCCGGTACCTTCGTGGCCAGAGCCTTGGGCGACCGACGATGTTCTCGGGCCTCTCACCGTGTCCGGGCCCGGCGCCACAATCACTAACGGCTCAGGACTATTGCCCTCGTAGCCCGTGCAGCGTGCGGCTCTGTTCAGCACCCCTGTTGCGCCCCTGGCCGCGCCTGCAGCATGCATCCGCGGCGAATGGATCTCATTTATTATCATTTTGAGTCGATGCGGTCGCCCGAGGCATGTTGGCTCGACCAAGCATGCATGCAGTGTTACCACGGCCTTGACTGCCCAAACGGGGTGACGACAGCCAAGGCCAGCCGTTGATACCCATGGCCTCCTCACCTTGCCTTATGACGCTATGCCTGTTCCTGAGCCTCAGCCCATGCTGCAGCCGGCCGTGCATCCATTATCGCCCACGGTCCTGCAGCGATTCGGACATGGATCACCACGAGGACCCTCCTAGGCGGCGAGCTGACACGGAGAGTGGCCCGTCTGCGGCGCAAAGGAGGCTAAAGGAGGCTCCCATCAAAAGGCGAGGCCTTTGCTCTTCCCCCCACTGTCCTGCTCCCCTTCTCCTGTCAACCCTCTTGTCCGCCTGCAGACACTTTTGTTTGCGTCCTCTCGTTGAGTTCTCTCATCACCACGCTCTTTATCCAACAGGCCTTCGGCCAACTTTCACTCTTTCCCCCTCTTGCATAATCGCCACGTTTGGCTACCATGTCTCTTGCACTCACCGGTGCCGCCGGCGCCTACGGGGCCCTCAACGGCTACTGGGTTCGTCAAGTCTTGTGTGTTGAAGCAACTCGGTCATGCTAACCACGGATCCCTCAGGGTCAAACTGCCGGCCCCGGACTCAGGGACTACTGTGACAGTGGCGTCCAGTATGCTACGCTGGCTTTCGTCAACATGTCTCCCGAGAACGACAGGTCCGGCGCCGGCTATCCCGGCATCAACTTTTCCAGCCACTGCTGGGCCGAGACTTTTGAGAGCAAGAGCGGCAACTCTTCCCAGCTCTACAAGAACTGCCAAAGTCTGAAAACCGACATTCCCTACTGCCAGTCCAAGGGTGTCAAGGTCCTCCTCAGCATCGGTGGAGTGTGGAAGAAGCCCGCGGGCCCCAAAGACCTGTCCAACGACTACGAGGTCACCACGGACGCCAACGGCGAGTACTTTGCCGACTTCCTGTACGATGCCTTTGGTCCCTATCGCCAGGGCTACACCGGGCCGCGCCCCTTTGACAGCCCCAATGAGCACGTGGCCGTCGACGGATTCGACTTTGACATTGAAAAGGAATTTGGTAAGAACCCCTGCATCCTCATGTCCTCGTTTACGCAAAAGGCGGCGACCCGTGTCCTGGAGTCAGCGTGGGGCTAACCCGTCGCTCTTAGACAATGGACCCTACGTTGCCATGATCAACAGGTTCCGTGCTCTCGACGGCAACATGCTCGTGACGGGAGCTCCTGAGTGCCCCACGGACGCTGCCCACTTTAGAATGCAGGGCATGGTCCAAAAGGCTGCCTTTGACGCTCTCTTCATTCAGTTCTACAATAATCCGCACTGCAATGCCGCCTCCAAGGACGGCTTCAACCTCGACGACTGGGTCAAGGTGGTGGCCAAGAGCAACAAGAGCCAAAACGCAAAGTTGTTTGTCGGCCTTCCTGCCTCGACCGCCGCCGGAAACGGCTACATCAGCCCCAAGGAGGTCAAGGACTTGATTTGCAAGTACAAGGACACCAAGAACTGGGGTGGCATCTCGCTGTGGGACCTCAACAACGCTGCCGCCAACGTCATTGACGGCAAGGGCTTTCACCAGCATGTCCAAGACGCCCTCAGACACGGCTGCGACCCCGTGCCCTCATCGACGAGCGCTTCTACCTCCACCCAGTCTCCGACTTTGTCTCCTGGCGCCACCAGCACGTCGGCGGCCACGGGCGGCGGCCTCACTAGCAAGACCCAGGAGTCTGTCTCTCTCAAGTGGTCCAACTCGACCATGACCTCGACTCCGTCTGTGCCCATGACCACTAGTACCGTCTACACCACGGTGCTCCGCACCGTCACCAACTGCCCCCCGGAGGTGGTCAACTGCCCCGGCACCGGGCACGTCGTCACCGAGACCATCCCGCTGTACACCACGGTCTGCCCGGTGGCCCCGACGTCGCAGCCTGCCAAGCCAACTGCCACGCAGACCTCTGTAGCTCTCACAACCAGCACCGTCTACACGACCAAGATTCACACAATCACTTCGTGCGCTCCCGGCGTCGTCGACTGCCACAAGGGCAAGGTCACCACGGAAACGGTTTCGCTGTACACCACGGTCTGCCCAGTGGCTCCCACGGCCCACCCTGAGAAGCCGGTCAGCACCGAGCTTAGTGTGCCTGCAAAGATGCCGACGGAGACTGCTCGGCCCAGGGTCACGAGCACTTTCTACGCCACCAAGGTCCACACCATCACCGCGTGCCCGCCCGAGGTCACCAACTGCCCGAACGGAAAGGTGATTACTCAGGTGATCTCTTGGGTGTCGACGGCCAGCTCCGAGACGCCCGCCGTGCCTGCGGCGAGCACCCTGGAGAGGCTCCCCAAGCCTTCGCCTGCCAACCCCAAGCCCGGCCATGAGTGCAGTGGACCCAGCTGCCCGGCCGGCAAGCCCAAGCCTGTCCATGTGGACACTGAGTGCAGCGGCCTTGGCTGTCCTACAGGCCCAAGTGTGCCCAAGGTACCCGGCAACGGCTGCCCCGGCGTCAACTGCACGTCCGTTTCCACGGGTCGCCTTACGCCGTCGGCATTCCGGCCCACTGCTGCCCTCGTCCGGCCGTCTGCCGCTCCGGCCGAGCCCGTGGCGGCTGGCGCTTCCAGCCTCATGGTCGGCCTGACTGGCTTGGTGGCCGTGGTCGCTGCGCAGGTGCTTGCCCTATGATGGTGGTTGGTGACGATTTTACTGGTGGGGGATGTGAGGGGAATTCGTAACCGCCTCGGCCGAGACTGTGCTCATGGGCTCACACGACTTGACGGTCTTTTAATATTTTTTCCATGTTTTTCAATTCTCGGATGCACGGGGTGAAGGTTCATGCAAGAACAAGATCTTTGCGTTGGACCTTGATTTCGTGTATTATATATTACTGGCATGAGCTCGCTGTGTAGGAGACTTGAGATGGTCCAGTCAGGGGCTCTGTGTGGTTGCTCTGCTGTGGGAGGTGAAAAGGCGAGTCTCTAGCCGGCTATAATCTGTGTAAGATTATTCATGATGCATTCGAGTTTGCACCAAGTCCTGAGGAGAGCGGTCAAGGGACCAACGGAATCGCGTGGGCTATGTACATATGCAAAGCGGTCAAGGAAGCCGAAACTGGGCAAAGGAGAAGTGTTGTCGTCCATGCGCACTGTGTATCTGTAATTTGACCGCCCCGCTGTACATGTAAGCAAAGTGGTGGCCGTCATCGTCGTCGTCGTCGTCACATGTACTCGGTCGTTTCACGCATCAACATTTTTGAAAATACACACCTACTACCATTGACAGCACGTCCACGACTGCGACCCGCTCGCCTCCCGCGTCCGAAAAACACTTCACCCTGGCGAGTCGCCCGACACATCTCCGGCCGCCGCCCCTTTCCGCAAGCCGGGTGCCCGCATCGCGACGACCTTTTTGCTCGTCCGTGGCTGAGATAGAGCGCGGTTTCTTGGCAGGGACAGCCTCGCAGGCGCCATCGAGCACGGGCGGCCCATCATGTCGGACGCCCCCGAAAGGTACCCAGGCCGCTTCTTCTTTTCGTCCCCCCCCCCCCCCGATCAGGTGGTGAGGCCGCTGCGAGGCCGCTTTGTCGAGGCTGCTGTGGGAGGAGCCCCTCGTCCCCCCCCCCTTTGTTCCCCTCCCTCTCTCTCCCTCTCCCTCCTCCATCCTCCCTCTCCTGTCATCCATCATCGGGCCACGGCACGCCAACGACGTGCTGACTCCCGCCTCTTTACCAGCTCCCACAGGCGGTCCAAGTCGGCTGCCGCGCTTTCGCTGCTTCGTCGCAAGGACCCGCGCGACGACGAATCCAGCTCGGAAGAGGGCCGAGCCGCTGCCCCATTGCCCACCATTGCGCCCAAGACTTCGGCCGGCTCAAACACCAGCGCCTCGTCGCAGCAGCCCGGCCACGCTCGCAAGCCCTCGACAACCTCCGCCATGGTCGGAAGAACACCCCCTACCCAGGCCTCGTCCTCCAGGTCCCCCGCCCCCTTGGACAAGACAGCCAGCCTGGAGCAGTCGGTGCGCAAGTTCAGGGTCGTCGAGGCCCTGCGCAGCGGCGACACGGCTTCCATCTCAAAGGCCATCCGCGATACCGCTGACGGTGGTCCCCGCCCCAGCACCTCGTCCATTTCCACCCTCGGCCCCGGTCCCCTCGACGACACCACCATTCTCCACCTGGCCATCCAGTGCGCCGAGTTCCCCGTCATCGAGTACGTCCTCTCCGACTCGGCCGACAACATCGACATCAACGCCCGAGACAAGGACGGAAATACCCCCCTGCACGTTGCCGCCACCCACGGCCGCACGCCTGTGGTCAAGCTGCTCCTCGAGCAAAAGGACATCAACGACGCCGTCGCCAACCACCAGGGCAAGCTGCCCATCGACCTGGCCCGGAACCCCGAAATCTTCCAGCTCCTTCAGCTCTCTCGCTCCTTGTTCGCCGAGGCCAAGGTGCAGCAGGTCCAGGAACTCATCGCCAAGAACGACTACGACACCCTCGCCCAGGTCTTGGAGGAGCCGCGCCTCAAGACGGTTCTCGACATCAACAGCCCCGAGTTCTCGTCTGACCCAACCACCGTCCAGTCCGGTGGCACCCTGCTCCACGAAGCCGCCCGCAAGAAAAACACGCAGCTCATTGAGGTCCTGCTGCTCCATGGCGCGGACCCTTTCCGCCGCGACCGAAAGGGCAAGCTTGCACAGTCCGTCACCAGCGACGACGGCGTCAAGGCCATGCTGAAGAAATCGCCCGCTGCCGTCGCGGCACAGAGAGGTATCCAGGAAAAGGCGGTGCTGGGCCACGCTGCCTCGCAGGGCGCCTCCTCGACCGGGCCGGGAGACCTCACGGCTGGCAGAGAGGCCCGCGAGATGAAGGGCTACCTGAAGAAGTGGACCAATTATCGCAAGGGATATCAGCTGAGATGGTTCGTGCTCGAAGACGGCGTCTTGAGCTACTACAAGCACCAAGACGACGCAGGCTCTGCCTGTCGAGGAGCCATCAACATGAAGATTGCCAAGCTCCACATGAGCGCCGACGAAAAGACAAAGTTTGAGATTATCGGCAAGTCGTCCGTCAAGTACACCCTCAAGGCCAATCACGAAGTCGAGGCGAAGCGCTGGTTCTGGGCCCTCAACAACTCGATCCAGTGGACCAAGGACCAGGCCAAGGAAGAGCAGCGACAGGCCACCCGGAGCGCGGAGCTCCTGAAGCAGGCCAAGGCCGACCAGAGCGGCTCCCTCTCCGTGCACGAGTCGCATAGCGAAAGCGCGAGTCTGTCCGACTTTCAGAGGAGCCCGTCCCAGGCGCCCAGCCGACGCCTGTCGAATGCCAAGATGCCAGCAGGCGTTAGCACGGTGGGCAGCATCGACGAGGACGATTTCTTGGAAGCCGGTACAGACGGCGACGGCGCCTCCAGGGTCCCGGGCAATGGCGCGCCGGCTTTTCTCGGGGACCACGACGACGACGACGACGACGCTGGAGACGACAAGAGCATCCGCGAGGAACCGGGCGCGACCAAAGATGCGCTCAACATCACTGCGCAGTCGGCCAAGCTGCAGCTCGAGACCATGTCGAGCGTCCACGCTGCACTGCAGGCCGAGGTCTTCAACCACCCCTCGACGCCGCTGTCGGACACAAAGGTAACCCAGGCGCTGTCCACCTACGACGCAGCCATACGCAGCCTGACAGGTCTTATCGGCGACCTACTTCGCATCTCGAGAGACCGCGATGCCTATTGGCAGTATCGCCTCGACCGCGAAGCAAACATGCGACGGATGTGGGAAGAGAGCATGCAGCAGGTGGCTCGGGAACAGGAGGAGCTGGAAGCCCGCGTCGGCGAGGCCGAGACGAAACGTCGCCTGACCAAGAAGGCGCTGAAGGAGGTCATGGAAGGGGGTGTCGTGTCTTCGGCCAACACGCCGACGGTCGAGAAGAAGCAGCCAGAGATGGAAACGGAGGCCAAGTTGCTCGGGAGCCTGGGGCGCAAGGGCACGGCGCTCGACCAGCTCGGAGAGCTCTCGGAAAGCGATTCCGACGATGGGGAGGAATTTTTCGATGCCGTTGATGCGGGCGAGGTCGAGGTGACGGAGATGCCGCCCGAGGAGGCGAGCCAGGAGGGCACGGGTCTCGTCGTCTCTGGGGTCGACATCAGCTCATCCTTCAGGGGCTACGAGAACGGCATCAGGCACCGGCTCAAGATGGATGCCGACGATCGACCCAAGATTTCGCTCTGGGTAGGTGACGCTTTGCGACGAAACCCGTGGCGCGCGTGCTAACAATCTCGGCAGGGCATCTTGAAATCCATGATTGGCAAAGACATGACCAAGATGACGCTGCCCGTGTCGTTCAACGAGCCGACGTCCCTCCTGTACCGCTGCGGCGAGGACATGGAGTACGCAGACCTGCTGGACCAGGCCGTGGAGCGTGCCGACTCGATCGAGCGGCTCATCTACGTGGCGGCCTTTGCGGCCAGCGAGTACGCGTCCACCATCGGCCGCGTGGCCAAGCCCTTCAACCCGCTGCTGGGCGAGACGTTTGAGTACGTGCGGCCCGACAAGAACTACCGCTTCTTCATTGAGCAAGTCAGCCACCACCCCCCGGTGGGCGCGGCGTGGGCAGAGTCCCCCCACTGGACGTACTGGGGCGAGTCGGCTGTGAGGTCCAAATTCTACGGCAAGTCGTTTGACATCAACCCCCTCGGCACCTGGTTCCTCAAGCTCCGGCCCAAGGCGGGCGGCAAGGAAGACTTGTACACGTGGAAGAAGGTGACGTCGTCGGTCATTGGCATCATCACGGGCAACCCGACGGTCGACAACTACGGGCCCATGGAAATCAAGAACTGGACGACGGGAGAGGTGGCGATGGTGGAGTTTAAGCCACGCGGGTGGAAGGCGTCGAGCGCATATCAGATTGCGGGCAAGATTCTGGATGCGCAGGGCAAGGTGCGCTTTAGCCTGGGCGGGCGGTGGAACTCGAAGCTGTACGCGCGCCTGACGCCCGGGTACGAGGCCACGGTGGACGACCCCAAGGACAGCAGTCCGGTGGACAGCGGTGGACTGACGGACCCGAGCCGGGCGTACCTGGTGTGGGAGGCGAACCCGCGGCCGCCGGGCATCCCCTTCAACCTGACGCCGTTTGTATTGACGTTTAACCACATCGACGACAAGCTCGAGCCATGGCTGGCGCCGACGGACTCGCGGCTGCGGCCGGACCAGCGCGCCATGGAGGACGGCGAATACGACTTTGCGGCCGAGGAGAAGAACCGGCTGGAGGAGAGCCAGCGGGCGCGACGTCGGGAGCGCGAGGCCAGGGGCGACGAGTTTGTGCCGGCGTGGTTCACCAAGACGAAATGCGAGGTGACGGGCGAGGAGTACTGGCAGTTCAACGGCAAGTACTGGGAGCAGCGGGACAAGGCAGGGCCCAGCGGGGACCCCAAGGCGTGGGAGGGGTTGGAGCCCGTCTTTTCATGAGGGAGCCTGTGATGGGAGGGTGGCGTGGCGGAGGTGGCATCCAGAATGGCGTGCTGTGTATGTTTGTAGGTAGAGCTCGGGGCCGCATGGGTGCTGTGAAGCAGAATAAAGAATACGTTGGCTCGACTGCCTGCCTCATTCCCCTGTTTATGTCATGAATGGAAGGGGAAAAGGGGTCGAGTATAGGGTAGGGGGGGGGGCGAGGCTAGGATTCCGTTTCCGGGGCGTGGTGGTGATGGAGAGCGGGGCAGTGAGTTGGAAGTACATACCCCTCTGGCTGGCTGAAGCAAGCCAATCGGGCAAGCCGGCAACTGGGTCTAGAGCTTGTTGACACGGGGTACCCTGTGTAAAATTGTAGCTGGTGGCCACATTGGGGCACAATTCGGCCCGGACACGGTGCAAAGGGCCGAAGTCCGGTGGGAATGAGCAAGGGGGTGATGTGAGACGGTTGTTTAGCCTCGGCACAAAAGCGACGACGGTCCACGCTCGCTGGCCTTTGTAACTTGTTTCCATCTCCTGCACGCTGCCCTTGACCTAGGAGCGAAGCGTGTGAAGTCTGTCGACCCATTTGTGTATCCTTTGCCGCATTGTGAAGACGCGGGACACGCAACGCACTCGGGAGCCATCGAGGGACAGGAAAGCATGGCGCAAGGCGGCGTGATGGAGACGGAGGAGGGGGCGCCGACGCTGCTGCCGCCGCCGCCGCGGGACCCGGCCAAGGCGCCGATGGAGAACACGGTCGAGGTGACGGAGATGCGGGTGCTGGGCACGGTGAGCGAGGGAGCACGACTCGGATCGAGCGGGCGGCTGACGGGGCACAGGACATATTCACCAACACGCGGCGGCCGTGGCACCCGCCGGGGGCGCGCGGCATCTTTGGCGGGGCCGTCATCGCGCAGTGCCTCGCGTCGGCGCAGAAGACGGTGCCCGACAGCTTCGTGGTGCACTCGTGCCACTGCTACTTCCTGCTGGCGGGGGCGTCGGGGGTGCCCATGGTGTTCCACGTGGAGCGGGTGCGCGACGGGCGGTCGTTTGCGACGCGGACGGTGCAGGCGCGGCAGCGCGGAAACTGCATCTTCACGACCACGGTCAGCTTCGTGCGGGCCGGGGCGGGCGGCGCGGCGCAGGTGCGACACGCGGCCCCGCTGCCGACCGGGGCGGGGCCGGCGCCGGCGGACGACTGGGACGACGAGCCGGCGTGGGCGCGGGCCGGGCCGTTCCAGAGCGCGCCCATCTCGGTGCTGCACGCGCGGTCCGGACCCGACGGCTCTCGCTGCCGCCAGTGGGTGCGCTGCCGAGGCGCCATCTCGGCCGACGGCGGCCACCAGGCTCACCTCAACGCGCTGGCCTACATGTCCGACAGCTACTTCATCGGCACCGTTTCGCGCATCCACCGGCTCTGGCGCTTCCCGTTTGGCCCCGACGACGTTCCCGCCCTGCCGGCCGAGGCTCGGCGTCAGGTCCGCCAGGTGCTCGAGTTTGAGGGCATGGGCTCGGCCGTCGACGACTGGGAGGCCCGGCCGCGTCTCGGCATGCTCGTCAGCCTGGACCACGCAATCTACTTCCACGAGCCGCTGCGGGTTCGCGCCGACGAGTGGATCTTCACCGACATGGAGAGCCCGTGGTCGGGCGACGGGAGGGGCGTCGTCATGCAGCGCATGTTTGCAAAGGACGGCACGCTGCTGGCCACGTGCGTGCAAGAGGTTGGTTTTCTCTCTCCCCCCCCCCCTGAATTTCATAGAGGCTGACTTGCCACCTCGAGCCAGGGCGTCGTGAGGCTGAAGCAGGACGGCACGGAAGAGGGCTCCAAGCTTTGAAAACGCCGCCATTGTTTCCCGCCCGTCCAGGGCCTGGAAGCCGACTCTCGTGAGAACGGTTGAAACACACTCGGACAAAGAGCCCCCCCCTCGCCCTGAACAGCGCCTTGTTCGTGAGCAACGTTCATGTAGACGACGGGAGCCCAACATATAAAGGCCCGAGCCCACCCGTAGTCTTCCCACGCTGTCCTCCAACCGACACCATCCACCCATCATTCACCCAGCAGTCAGTCCACCCAGCGCCAACATGTGCAGACATATCGTTGTGATAGCCTCGGCATGCGGGCACCAGCTTGACCGCCCCTTCGAGACGTGCAGCTCGGCACCCGCCTGCCGGCACGTCACCGACCTGACCTTTGTCGCCAGTCGCTGCCTCAATTGCGAGCTGGAGATGACCTTCGACAGGTGCTTCGGCACGACCAACTCGACCGACTTTACCCTGGATGCCTTGAATAGGCGCTGGGTCAACGCCGCGGCGCAGCGCACCGGCCTAGGCGCCATCATGGCGGCCTTTGTGCCTGAGAGGATCGTGGCTCCGAACGGCGTGGACAAGAAAGGGTATATTCGCTGGATCGGCGCCCTGTGGCAGAGCATCAACCTATACAAGCCCCAGTGTGTCCGCTTGTCTGAAAAGGGAAGCTGGCTTTTGGCATGGGACGAGCCTGACTCGCCGGACATCAACCTTCAGCCGATCGGTATGGTTCGCCATGCGATAGAGCAGGTCCTCAAATTGATGCCGGATTATGATGCGAACTGGACACCCGAGTCGAGCTTCGAACTGTTCATGAGCGTCGGCTATCCCGACTTTGTCGCAGAATAGGCTCGGGGCGAGGGGGTCATGGCTGGCCACCCACGAGAGATGGCGGTAGAGACAAGGCTCCCTTGTATTACGGGTTGAGATTCAGAGGCATAGCGCGAGACAACAAGCTCTGTTGGATTAGACCACGTGAAGGCCCAGATTCAGAGGCACAGCCGTAGACACAAACCATGCCCTGTTTGGTTTCCATCCGCAAGCCTAGATTCCGATGCTCGCTGCATCAGGCCGTGTCCAAGCAACGACCCGCAACGTTACTGACGGCCGAATCGCCTCCTTGGCCAACCTGAGAGTTAATGTGCCAGCCCCTGTCTTTGTGACAAACAGGGTCCGGTTCCCGCGTCCTCGCCAGGGGAACTTCACTGGGCTCTTGCCGCTCGTTGTTTACCTTGCTGTAAAGCAAATAGTATAAAGCCTCTGGAAGCCTCTCGTCACCCACGCTCGCCACTCTCTCATCACCCACACTCACCACTCTCTCTCTCATCACCCACACTCACCACTCTCTCTCGTCACCCACGCTCAACACTCTCTCTCTCGTCTCACCCACACTCACCACTCAACCGACCAGTCTCTCTCCCCACCGCCAACTCGTCACCATGTGCGTCATCACCGACTCGGTACTCACCATCTGTCTGCACGACGACTTCCCCTACAACATTGTCTTGTGTGAGGAAAAGGAGTGCAAGAGCCGCGACACCATACTCAGGCTGGTCCCAGGATGGTGCACCGCGTGCAAGGAGGCGCTCAAGGTCAAGTTTATTGACGAGAGGAGCCTCCGCAAGAACGCGACGCCGCTGCGGGCGTGGGCGTCGCTGGCGCAGATCGGCAAGGACGATATGATCAAGCCCATGCTCCCGGCCATGATTACTAGCCCTCACCTGGAGAAGCCCGACAGCAAGCTGACGGCCAAGGCCGAGGAGCTGTGGGAGAAGCAGTTGCTGGCCAAGATTGCCGGCTTCAAGGACCACAAGGTCAGGGTGGGCAAGAAGCAGTGGGACCCCATTGGCACCGACCAGGCGAAGCTCCGCGAGGTCATGGAGAGGGCTCGGGCCTTGACCAAGAAGTGGCTTGACGAGGCCAACAAGTGAGTGGGGGGGTTATGCTGGAGGAGGGTTTATGGGCGAGGATGATGATGGGACTGGGGAGAGAGTTGTGAGGATGGTGACGGACTCGAGAGGGTTGTAGACGGACTCGAGCGAGTTGTGATCGGACTAGAGAGAGTTGTGGTTGAACTGGAGAGAGTTGTGGTTGAACTGGAGAGAGTTGTGGTCGGACTTGAGAGAGTTGTCGGACTGAGAGAGTTGTCGGACTGAGAGAGTTGTCGGACTGAGAGAGTTGTCGGACTGAGAGAGTTGTGAGGATGACGATGGGCGGGACAGAGTTGTGAGGACTGGAGAGAGCCTCAATCAGCCAATTGCAGGCACTGAATCCGGATAATTCTATTTGTGCGGGCACATCTATTATTAATCCCTCGATAATAGCCGACGTTGGCGATGGACTGGTGACGAAGAACTGGAGGAGGGGGGGGGGGACAGTGGGGCTGACGGCGGGTACCAATGCTTGTGCAAGTGGGTACCTAGGTAGGTAGCTCGTACATAAAATACGTACCCGAGTACCCTCCAAGTGCCGGTACATGCTCGATGCTGAGAGAGAGCACTGCATGTTCTCTGCCAGTTCGGGACGCACCTGGAATCAAGATGCGCAGAATACGAATACAGCAGCAAGCAGCGCAGCGTCGGAGCACCCCCGGCCCGGCAAAAGAGGCGTGCAGTGCCAACCGGCTGCTCGGCAATCATGCAGGTGCTCGTAGCTAATCATCTCGTCCCATCTTTCGGGACCTCGGTTTCGGGCTCCGCCTTTTGCCTCTTTAAGCTCTCCGATCAATGGAGAAGGACCCGCCCTGATCAGCGTTCAGGACGGGGAAAGCTGCGCGTCACTCCCACACCACCACAAGAAGAACAAAGGAAGGCGCTTCGTCATGGCCGCGCCTCCGTGGCCGACTCGTGCGGGAAGGAGCCAGCCGTGCGCCGAGTTGGAGGACGGGGCAAGAGGCAACAAGTGCAAGAGGCAAAAGGAGCAGGAGAAAGGAGCTAGAGGCAGCAAGATCAAGGGAGCAGGGGCGTAGAGGCGGCATAAGAGGCCCGTCGAAGGGCAATTCATCTCTCACAATACCTACCCACCTTACCGTACAGTACTTGTACTGGCCACCTCGTACGTAGTACTAACCTACGTGCATGCGCATGTACACCTTGTACCACCCCCTCCCCCTCCCTCCCTGATAACCAACCGCCGGCGCCGTCGCCTCTTCCAGACCACCATCCGACCTGGCGATATGCTGCTCCCCAGCACACGAGGCGTCGCCCTCGCCGCCCTCGCCGTCGCCGCCTGCTCGCCCGCCGTCTCGGCCGGCACCCTCGCCGTCCCCTTCCGCCGCCTTCTCGCCCCCGCCGCCGAGCCGCCGTCGGTGAGCCGCCGCGACGGAACCGTCGACCTCGATGCCCTGAACAACATCACCGGCGGCGGCTACTACGCCGAGCTCGGCATCGGCACCCCGCCCCAGAAGCTCGAGTTCCTCCTCGACACGGGCAGCAGCGACACGTGGGTCAACTCGGTCGACGCCGACCTCTGCCAGAACGCCGCCATGCAGCAGAGGCTCGAGGCCTGGTGCGGCCCGCAGTGTGAGCCGTCTCTGCCTGCCACAGTCAACTCTGCTGAAGCTCTTGCCGCCCAGTCAACCCAAAGTCCAGCTCCACCTTCAGGGCCCTCGACAGGGGCAGCTTTGACATAACCTACCTCGATCAAAAGAACATTGGGGGCGATTATTTCAACGACTCCGTCACCGTCAACGCCAAGACTGTCGACAACCAGAAGCTCGGCCTCGCCCTCAGGTCCGTCCGCCCTACCGGCATCATGGGCCTCGGCTTCCGCGATAACGTCGCCGCCCGCGCCTCGTACCCTACCGTCATCGACAGCATGGTCCAGCAGGGCCTCATAGAAGCCCCCGTCTTCAGCCTGTTTCTGGTACCGCCATATCCCATCCGCCCCCTTCCGCCACTCGAGCTAACACCCTCCCGCAGGACGACCTCGACGCCAAGTCCGGCACCATACTCTTTGGCGGCATCGACTCGCAGAAATACCACGGCAGGCTCGCCACCCTGCCCCTCATCTCCGACGCCTCGTCCCGCTCCAGAAACCGCACCTCGTACACGGTCCGCCTGCGCGGCTTCAACGTCGACGGCGTCGACCTCGGCAGCCTCGACGCCGCCGCCGTCCTCGACTCGGGCTCCACAATCTCCCTGCTGCCCGACAGCCAGGTCCAGGAAATGTACCGCCACTTTGGCGTCCGCTCCGTCCAGGGCGTCCCCATCCCCCTCGTCGACTGCGCCTACCGCGCCGCCAAGGGCAAGGGCGTCGGCTTCCGGTTCAAGTTTGACGGCGCCACCATCCGCGTCCCCGTCGCCGAAATGGTCATCGACGCCTTTCCCGACAATATCCAGCGCTCCCTGCGCGGAAGCCAGCTCCGTCGCCTCTTTGACCAGTGGGACAGGGTCTGCATCTTTGGCATCGGCTCCACCTTTGACTACGGCATCAAGTCAAAGAGCTTCGTCCTGCTCGGCGACACCTTTCTGCGCTCCGCCTACGTCGTCTACGACATGGCCAACCGCCAGCTTGGAATCGCCCAGGCCAACACAAAGGCCGACAAGTCCAACATTGTCGAGATTCGCAAGGGCGCCACCCAGATCCCCGACGTCGCCGGCGTGCCAGGTACGTCCAGGCCTGATGCCCCCCTACCCGCCTCCCTTTCTTCCCTCGGCGCCCTCGGAGAGATACGTGTGTGGCTGACGGCTTGCAGGCACCGGGCAGGACAGCGCAGCGGGCAGCCTCGGTTCCTCACGCGTCGGCGCCACCGCCGCCGCCATTATCCTGGCGGTTGCCGCCTTCGCCGCGTCCTTTTTATCATGACGGAGGCTGCTCGGTTCGAGCCACCTGTTTCTGACGAGCCCCATGAGCATTACACCATGTCACCACTATCAGGGGCAGGTGGGAGGGAAAGCATTGGTCGGCACACAACGACCACGGTTGCATAACTTCTTTTTACGGCAAGACTCGCCGCGTCCTCAACAGTACCATTGTCGCATACCTGTATAGTAGCACATACAGCTCAGTGTTGATTCTGTCGATTCCGCCCCAAGGCATTCGAATGATGAGTCCCGTTCCGCAATCTCCTGTCCACAGAACTCGCCATGAAGCCTTGAAACACTCCACCCCTTGCCCAAGAAATCGAAAATCATCCGTAGACGGGAGTGCCGCTCGACATGTTCAGACAGTGCAAAGGTCCACCAAACGCCAGGTGTCGTGGCCTCTGTCCCGCTCACTCCGAAAAGATTGCCGGCCGCGGCGTCAGGCCACTGGTTGAAGCCAAACGTCTCACTCCAGTTGATTGTAGCGCTCGCGCGCCTTCTTCTGCGCCGCCGTGAGGTAGCTGGAGTAGCCGTCGACCGTCTGGCTCTCGGCAATCTCTGCCGCGTCGCCAAGCTTGCCGCCCTCGGCACCGAGACCCACGCCGCTCTTGTACGCGTTGGCAGTGAGCGCCGCCGTCAGGCCCTCGCCCTGAGCGCCTAGCCCGCTCCCCGTCGTCCATCCCATCTTGGCCAACATGCCCATGCCCTTGGACTCGGCCGGTTTCTTGACCTCTTCTTTGTCCTGCTGCTTCGTGTCCGACTTGGCCTTCCCTGGCGGTACGGCAGGCTTGCCCGGTTGGTTGTGCGCGTTCCGTCTCTCCTTGGCTCGATCACGGTACTGGCCGGCATCTGCCTTCTGCTGCCGCTGGTCTCTCTTCGCGATTCTGGGCAGGGCGAGCTTGACCTTGTCCTCGTCTTCCATGGCCGTCTTGTGGTTCCTCGACTTCTCGTGAACGTCGACTTCTTCGACCGCCTTGTACTTCATCATGCAGAGGAGACATTGGAGCCGCTCGCGGTCGACAAACGACATCTCGGCCGTCGCAGCCGCTGCCTGGCCCTGGGGTTCCGCGCCGGCCGGCGGGGTCTTGGCGCGTGCGCCGGCCTTCGCGGCGCCAGTCATCGAGAACTTGACTGGCGCCGTTCGGGCCGGGCCGTCGGCCATGGTGTTCTCTCCCGCGCCCGCTTGGCCCCCGCGGATCTCGTCGTGCCTGCGCTGCCAGAATGCCATCTGGGCAGCCATCACTGGCGCCCTCTTGGGAGCAGATTCCGGCAGGCCCTCGTCCGCCTTGCGCTTCTTGGCCTTTGTCGGGTCGGCCTTCTCCTCCTTGCCCGCCGCCTTGGCATCGGGGTCGGCCGGGGGCTCCGACGCCACAACCCTGGAGCTCGGGTAGAGCTCCAGGTCCCGGTACCTGATGCGCAACGACGGGTTGAACAGCGGGGCAAACGACAAGCGGTCGATCCCGGGAGTATTCACCCGGTCCTCCGGGATGAATACTCCCATATGGATCGACGCCACTGTCACCGGAGCGCCTGCGATCTCAAAGGAGCGTGTCATCTGGAATTTCTTCAAAGCAGCGAGCGCGTCGCCGAGGGTCCAGAACTCGGCAAATCCGTAGGGCAGTTGCGCCTCGGTGGCGACTTCGCGCATCAGGAAAACGCGGTGCAGGGAACCTGGTCGTGCTCCATAGCCAGCTCCGTCCACAGAGGGTGCCGTCGATTTCAGCTTGGGGGCGACGTCCTTTGGTTTGTCTGTCCTGACCAGCTCTAGTCGTTTCATCTCGTTGGCCAGCATCTCCTCGTCCATGTCGGGCGGAAGGGGGTAGACGACCAGAATCTGGACTTTCTTGTCGAGGTCTCTCCCGACGTCCGCAGCTCCTGTCCGGCCCAAGAGCCCTGCAGTGGCTGAGTAAGGGGTATGTAAGCCAAAGTGGAACGACCCTCTCGGTTGGGACTTGGTGGCAGTACCTTGCGGAACGTAGGAGCACTCCTTGCACTTCATCCGCGAAGCAAAGTTCGAGTAACCACACTGTGACGCGTTAGCTACGACACGGCCTCGGCTCGCAGGGTTCACTCGCTCTCAAGCATTCCCAGCCGGTGATTGGAGCGGTAGACGGTGGCTGTACAGAATCGGGCTCGTCGTAGCTGCGGGCATAATGGAGATGGACGGAGATTTTCCCATCTGGGATGTCATCAGTCGAATGGGGCAAATAAATTTGGAGTCTTGGGTAATGCTCCTTGAGAAATGAGATGGCGTGTTCAATCTGCTCGAACTGGACGAAAGCACGACATTTCTCTTTGTTGCGTGTTAGCTTTGCGCAGGGTGCGGAGGAGTGTGCGGCGGAACTTGCCTCGGGAAGAAGACAGGCGGACGTCGACATTGGGAAATTCGGCGGCGATGGAGCTGTTGAAAATACCCTCGCGAAGCTGGGAAGCAGGCATGGTCAGCGTCCATTCGTTGACTCGATTGCGCCTGAAAAGCGAGGAATGCTCACATCGGAAGCCGAGATGGCGTGTGGCAGGCCTTCGAGCATGACTGTGTCGGTCGGCTTTCCGGCGTCTTGAATGCGGCTACGAGATGGGCTTCTGACGTAGCGATTGCCGCGTGGAGACAACCTCGCGTGTCCATTGTCGGAGTGATGTCGGTGGTCATGGCGCAGAAACTCTTCCTCGTCACGGGCGCGGTCGCGCGAACGATAGCGGCCATCATCTCCACCTCTGTAGCCCTCATCGTACATGCCCTCGTAGTCACGCTCATGTCGGGCATCATGGCGCGAGCGGCGTGGGTCCTCACGACGTCTGGGCAGATGGCCATCATCTCGGCCACGATGGCGGCCATCATAGTCCCCTGCGTGGTCCATGTCGCGAAAGTGACGTGGCGGCCTCTCCCGGTAGTCTTGGTACAAGTCTTGCCTCAAGTCTTGCCTCGGAGAAGACCTGGAATAGTCCCGCCGGCCCGTGGGGAAGTTAGCTCTCAAGGCTCAATCTATCGGGACAGTCGTTCTGGTTCTGCCAATCCCCACACAAGGCGCAGGTCATGTGTTTACCCTGCCGAGATCGGAAAGAGTCGTCTCGTTCATGGGCCGGGTTGCTGTCTCTGTCACGGAAGGCTCCTGGGTTGTGATCCCTCCCTCGACCGGGGGATCGTGTTTGATGCTCGTCGTCCATAACGAAGGCCAAACAACACGATTGCGGCAAAGGTGAATGAGGCGAGCGGGAGAAGGGGTGAGTGAGTGTAGAAGACGTGTATGCCGCAGGCGATTCCTAGGAACTCTCAAAAGAGTCGAGACGCGTTCAGGCGAGGCGAGCGCGGAGGGCATGAGACAGCCGCGATGAACCACGACGACAGCCGGCGATTGCGCGAGGTTGAATTCAAGACTACGTGGGTGATGCAGAGTGGTTGGTTGGTGGGGGAGAAGAGCTGGCAGCTGTCAGCGGGCCGCGTTATCTTTGTCGCGGCAACGTTAGTCAGCAGCCAAACACCGCGTCACTCCACCTCATACTCCACCTCGGAGCGGAGCCATGGCCGAGGCGAGGCAAGGGGAAGAAGAAGTGGACGAAATGCCTTGGCTCAGTGATGCTCACTCGCGGTGCATTTGACGACGGAATAGCCGTGGAAGGAAGTGTTGGCGAGTATCAGTACAGCGGTGTTGCTGCCATTAAAAGTCCCCAAGTGACAGATGGTTCTCTTCTTGGCAAACCGTCGCCAACCCCTCCCATCCCATCTCCCCACCATGGCCGGCTCCCAGATGGAATTGTCTGAGCTTTCGTCGGAAGGGTGCCATGTTGCCCTAACGGCAGAGCCGCTCAACGTACAAGAAACCATGGACAGGGTCCGCAGCCCCGAAGCCGGCGCCATTGTGCTCTTCGCCGGTGAGCCCCCATGCCCGCGTGGACTCTTTCCGCCCACTCGTCGGCTCACTCGCATCGCCCGCTGCCCGCAGGCACCACGCGCGACAGCTTTGCGGGAAAGCCGGTCAAGGAGCTCACGTACACGGCGTACACGCGGCTTGCCCTGCGGACCATGCTGGCCATCGGCAGCGACGTGCGCGCCAGGCACGGGCTCAAGGCCGTCGCCATGGCTCACCGCCTCGGCACCGTGCCCATTGGCGAGGAGAGCATATTGATCGCCGTGTCTGCGCCCCATAGGCAGGCTGCTTGGAGAGCGGGTGAGGAGGCGCTGGAGGCGTGCAAGGCCAGGGTCGAGGTGTGGAAGAGGGAAGAGTTTCACGGCGAGGAGGGCGTGTGGAGGGCGAACCGAGATGCTGCCGTGGGAGGAAGGCTCGATTCCTGAACGTCATGGGTTGATTTTTGAATATATAAAACACCGTTGATGGCACCGGCGAGGGCATCAACATTGTCCCTTTGCCCCCCCCCCCCCCCCTTTCTTGGGGGCCCTTGTGATTCACCGTGGCATCAAAGCCCGTCTCTATATGGCTGTCTCGCAACTGCCCCTCTTGCCCATCATGGGCCCTCCCCTCCAATGCTTCACTTTCGGTATTGTGGCGGCGGCTCTCGGAGATACTCCATGGGGCACGGCGGCGGATGAGGAGACCCGGAACACGGCCCAAACATTTCTAGGCGAGGAAAGGGCAGTCAGCACCATTCACGCTCTCGAGTCTCGCATGTCTAACCTATGTGCCCGCAGTATGCCTCTGTAAAAGTCACGTCAATCCCCAGCCCTTGGACGTCCATGTCCTCGGTCATGGCCGAAGGATACACGACGATGCCGTACTCGGCATGCAGCACGCGCCAAAACTCAAACGGCAGCCTGCGAGCAAGGAAGAGGCGTCAGAAGCCGAGCCCGCTGCCGCCCCGCCCCGGGCATCGACCTCACCTGTACTGGCCGCGCTTGATGCACGCGTGGACAAAGAGGCAGACCGTCTCCAGCACCAGCCGGCCCTCCTTGACGGCCTGCTCGAGCCGCTCGCCGTCCCACGAATTCACGCGCTTTAATCTTTCGCGAGAGTAGAACTTGGCAATGGCCCAGCCTTTTGCCACTTGCTCCAGGTCTGTTTCGGGCCAGTCAACGGCCATGGCGATTGCTTCCAATCGGCCTATCCGTCGTGTAGTTTTCGAGACGGGAAGGGCCAAAGTCGACGTCAAAGAGCGCGGGCAAGAGGTAAAGAGTGAAAAGAGGGTGGGAAGAAGGAAGATTGGAAGTCGAGGGAAGAATCCTCGCGCGCAAGACGGGCAAAGCGTCTCTTCAAGCACCTTTATGGCCGTCGTGGGCGCATCTGGCCATCAAGGTGCCTCCGTGTCCCCCGCCCATGTCATCGCGACCAATTCCGGCACCCTACGCGGAAGACGAGAAACGGGTCCGTGTCTTATTGCCCCCTCGGGACATTTCGCGGCATCAACAGCCGTGCCAAATGGGACATGACAGTAGTCGGTGGCCGTCGAGCGTCGTTGGACCGCCCGACGCCGTGTCCATCTCGGCCTCTCGCTCATACGCAAAACTTGCATCAAAAGCCACTTTTTCATCGATTGTTGTAAAGACAAAGAAAGCAGACCATGTACAACAAGAACACACACAAAGTGCTTGGTATCCCGCATAAACAACGCCCGCCAACACCCCCCCAGCTGCCCACGCCATGAACTCGCGTCGCTCATGAATCGGCCGCCGGAGTACAATTACACGCGCCGTCAGAGGGCGTAGTTTTCCGTGTGCAGGAAAATCTCCTCCAGCTCGTCGTCTCCCCAGATCTCGGCCTGCAACCTCGCCACCGTGTTGGCGACGCCCACTCGCATCGACGGCGGACCGCACACAAACACGGCCGTTCTCCTCCCCAGGATGCCTCGCCCATCCGTGCCGCCCGTCGCCCATTGCTTGAGCATGTGGCCGAGCTGCGGCCGTCCGTACTCGACGGTCCAGCCCCCGTCCATCTGGTGAGGTATGGGAAAGGCAAACTGCATCAGACTTTTCTGGAACTCGGTCGGCGTCTGCGGGAACCCAAAGTCGAACCCGGCCGGCGGGCCAAACGTCGATGCGGGCCGCTGCTTGGCCGTCGTCCCAGGAGGCAGACTGGTGTGTCGTAGATGGGCCAGCTCGGGGGCCCGTACCGGAAGCGACTCTTCCGCCTGCTCACCATCAGAGGGCTGCTTGTCAGGCGCCGCTGGCTGATTGTTGGTATTGAAGTAGTTGTCCTCTCCGGGGGGAGATAAGTAGACCTCTTGGGCCCTGTTGGCGTCGTCGTCGTCGGCCTTGTGCTTCTTGTCCTCTGGGTATCCGTGGGGCCCGACCCGCGATGCGTCTTCAGGCGCCAGGTAATGATTCGACGGGTTGGAGGGCGGTATTTGGTGAGGCTGCAAGTACTTCTGCTGCGGCAGCGCCGTGATGCGATCCTCGTCTTCGGCACGCAGCTCGCGCTCGCGGTCCGCATCGCCCTGGGCTTCGGCGTGTATCAGAGCAGAGTTACGCTTCGATGCAATGCCCGCGACGAAGCCGTCGAGCTTGTCGTGTAGCATGTGATTCAACGCCCTCGGGTTGTGCCCGCCCGCCGCACTCGTCTTTTCAGTCCCCGTCCGATGACGCACAGCCGATGTCAGGAAGAATTTACAAGTGACGCTCTCGGGGGGAGCCGCCTCTTGGCAAATGCGCAGTTCCTCCCGGAACCAGTCCATAGCCTCGAACCGCTTGATGGCCCAGATAACCATGACCTTGCGGGTGATGGCCTTGCCGTCTCGCATGCGCTTGACGAGGTTCAGCAGCTGCGACATCAGCGAGGTGATGCCGCTGCCCCCAGCAATGAGAATGCACGTGTCAAAGGCTGCCAGATCCCGGCGCATGCCGCCGTAAGGGCCGTCCAGGAAGGCCCGGTAGGTGTGGAAGGGGCCCTTGGCGACGGCCGTGTCGAGCACTTTCTTGGTGAAGCCGCGGAAAGGCTTGAAAACGAGGACGCAGTCGCGATATCTCTCGCCGTAGTCGGATGGGAAGTCGTCGCTGCAGAGCGACGAGATGGTGAAGGGATGATTCTCGAGTAGAGAGATGCCGGGCATGCGCAGATACACAAACTGGCCGGGCTGCCAACGCATCTGGGTGGGAATGGTGATCTTGATGGCGTTTTCCGACATCAAGGTGATGGCCGCCTCATCGCCGACGAGGAAAGAGAGGCGCCATGGCTTGGTCCAGTTGAGCTTGAAGAAGCGCATGAGATAGCAAAAGGCCCAGATGGCAATGGTGGCGTAGAGATAGGACCAAGACATGAGAAAGTTCTTGGTGTGCCAGAAGAGCAGGCCGACATAGACAAGGCCAACCGGGACATGGAGGAGGACAAAGACCTCGTAGGCGGCCCTCCTGATGCACGGCAGTGAGGCGACGCACAGCCAGACAAGGGGCACTATGCAGGCGACTCCGGTGCCGTAGACGATGCCGCTGCCGTCGGGAAACAGCTGGCCAAAGACCTTCATGCCGCCATCCTCCCAGACGGGCTGCACGTAGAAGGGTATCATGTGGACGAGGCAGAGGAAGAGGCACAGGTAGCCGAGCCAGCGGTGAAAGACGTTGAGCCGCTCGGGGCCAATGCCAATGACAATGGCCAAGACGTTTGCCTTCATGCTCGTGACGACGATCCACGGCGTCATGGCCACGGCAATCATGCCGGCGCGGATGGCCAGAGGCGGAGAGCCGAACTGGATGCTCCGCCAGTACAGGGGCTGCTGAAGGAAGCAGTACAGGGTGACGAAGGCGACGGCGATGAAGGCGCAGGCCAGCACGGCGAGGGATGAAAAGGTCAGGCGATGCCTCCTCCACGCAATGTCGGGAATGGGTCGGTAGAAGACCCAGCGGAAGAGGGCGAGGGTATCGTTGACGACGCCGACCGACGAGAAGTGAGCTTGGGGCCGGAACTGCTTGTAGCCTAGACCGGAGCCTTCTGGGAAGAAGTGCTGGGTCCTCGATTCCTCGGGCTGCGAGGCCGAGGCCGAGGCGTGGTCGACATCGGCGCTGTAGAGGCTGCGATAGTGTTCCTCGACCTGCTGCTTGTAGATGGCCTGGCGAATCTTGTCCTGCCAGAAGTGCCAGATGCGCACCATGATGACGCTGCCGACGACGGCGAGGGCAAAGTAGGTCCAGCCGAGGGCATATTTGCCGGACCCGGACCAGGGGTCGACCACGCTGGCCTGGACGAGGCCTGGAGGACTGTCGGGCGTCAGAGGGATGTTGATGCGCTTGAAGAGGCCCGACGGCGGCCGGCCCACGGCACCGACGGCGGGCTCGGGCTCGCTGGAAGTCATGTTGCGTTGCGACGAAGCTCAAGGGAGCTCTCTGTTGCGGGATGACATGCGCGGCAGTCGGCTCAACAGGTCGTTGCGGCGCTTGAACGCGGACATGTCATGCGTCGCAGTGTTGGAACAGAGTCAGAGTGCCGTGGGACTCTCTCTCTGACAGGACGAGGAAGACTCGTGTCAGCCTCTGGTGGAACAATTGGACGCCCCAAGGACTTGGCGACGGCCGTCACACAAGACAGGATTTACGACATGGGGAGAAGGAAGGGGAGAGGAGGGGGGAGGATAAGCAGGCCAGACAGACAATGAGTGAGACAGGCGATGGGCGGGATATACTGTACATATGGGAGGCGAGCAAAATCTCTGCCTGGGTGAGGCACGAGGGGACAGACAATGCAGGTTTGCCACGCGGGCACAACGGCGGTAGGGCAGAGAGAGCAACATCCGAGGAAGGCATGGAATCCTTCTGGCCAACAGCATGCGCGCGAGGCACGGACACGGGACGAGGTGGTGTGCTGTGAACACGGGGTTGGGCGGCTGACGGAGCCTCGAGATTGGCTGGAGGCTCGACACGCCGTCGCCGGGAGAAGGGACCGACCGGGTCGTCACATCGCCGACGGCACAGGGGACTGGACGAGTTGGCGCGCGCACCCAGCGTTGCCGAGTGTGGGTGACATGCATGGTGGGCCGCAGCATGGACATTTTGTGCCGCGAAATCTTGGATTCTGTCTTTGTGCTGCCGAGGCCCTGAGCCATGGTTAGATGGGCTGGTAGAGTGCTGGTAGAATGCTGGTAGGTGGCCGTGGGGAGGTAGCCGTGGGGGGAACCCGTTAGTCTTTGGTGTCTGGTGATCGGCCGACAGATGATGCCAAGTCTCGGGGGGCAGCGAAATGGACAGGCGTGGATGTGGTTGATGTGCGGAGAAGAAGCCGCGAGGACCTCACTCATGGCCGAGGACGAAGACGGGAAGCCGCCCACTGGCAGCCAGCCGGGCAGTCGCCAGTGGGGCAGTCGCCAGTGGGGCAGTCGCCAGTGGGGCAGTCGCCAGTGGGGCAGTCGCCAGTCGCCAGTGGGGGCCGTTGGCGGCCCAGGGGTCCACGCGTCTTCCTGGGCGAGTGTAAAGTCCCGCCCCGGGCCCTGACTTTGCCGGCGCGACAGTGGAGGCGCTAGCGGTCCTTTCCAGTGGCTAGCGGCCCTAAATGGCGCCCAGTTCGTTGCCTGCCAACGACTCCAACCGGTCCGACCGTGCCATTGTCAACGCCCATCGTTGCCGCCTCGGTCCTCGACTCACCGCCGTCCGTGCCTGGATGCCGTCGGCTGCATCACACGTCGCCGCCGCGGCTGCTGCTGCATCGGGACCCGGAGCCGACTCTTCTTGTCCCGCAACCGAGCAATGCCTCTTTGCACGGGGCGCACAACTGTGCATACAACACACATACATACATACATGCGGATACAGCAAGACCACTCCCCCGCTCGGACAGCGCAGCGTTGCACTGCAGAAGTCGGTCTCTTGGGCCACTTCGTCTGTCTGCCCGTGCATGGCTGCGGGCGACCATTCGGCCGCATGCTGCCGCTGCAACCGTCCTCGACGACGTCGTCCCAAAAGACCGGACGACCAACAGCGCCGGACGGACGCTCTGGCCTCGGCTTGGAGATGTCCAGACATTCATCTCGCGGTCCCGGCGGATGGTGCTAGGGAGAAGCCTGCTGCACGCGTCGTTAGCTTGCCAACTGCGCTGGAGATGCAACCAAACACATGCCCCTCTGACTCATATCGGACTCATATCGGTCACAGATATACTTGGTAGATGACCGTAAGTCCTAAATGGCAGCCTTTCACCACCTCGCTGTGAAGCATCTCTGCCAAGTCCCATCATCGCCATGGAGAACCAGATGGCTCAAGTCATAGTCAGGCTCGTGTCAAGACGGCAAACGCTCCGCAGGCCACCAGCAACGATTCAGCAAAAGCCAACGAGGCGGTGCAACTGGGCCTCGACGCCATGTTCAAGCAGGGGTTTCTGGCCCATGTCTTCAAGGAGCGCCTTTTCCAGCCAGTCGTCACGCCTTTTCCGCCCGGGCCCAATGGCTACTTGCACCTAGGGCACGCAAAGGCCATCGCCATCAACTTTGGCTTCGTCCAAGTTCAACTTTGGCTTCGTCCAAGTATCACGGGGCCAGAACAGTAGGCATCAATTCGCCCCAAAGAGTGGGGTCTCGAGGACGAGCTTGTGATTGATGCTCCCTTCTCGACAAAGGACGCAAGCTTCGACACCCACAAGGTCCGTTTGACGCGTGTAGTCTACATATATCGCTCCGACTTGCGCGAACAAGACAGCAAGGGCCACTTCCGCCTTGCGCCTGGAAAAGCCGTCGGTCTCCTCCAGGCCCCCCATCCGATCAAGGCGACATCTTTCTCCAAGCATGAGACGAGCGGACTGGTGACTGGCATTACTGCGGTGTTCGACAAGGAGGCGAGACCAGAGACTTATATCCAGTGGGTGCCACACGGATCAGCCAAGGTCGAGGCACGCATCTACAAGCAGCTGTTCCAATCGGGCGATCCGTCGGCGGTGGGTTTCTAAGCGACGTCAACCCAAATAGTCAGGTCATCTACGAGAAGGCCCTGGTTGAAGCGGGTTTCGATGAGGTGCGCCAAAGAGCCCCTTGGCCAGCTACAGCGGGTGAGAAGAGCGGGACAAGCGGGCCTGAAAGCGTGCGATTTCAGGCGATGCGCGTTGGTTATTTTGTGAGTATTAACCACCTGGTGACGCATGCTCAACGGCTAATGCTTCGGCAGGCCATGGATCCCGACTCGAGTAGAGACAGGCCCGTGCTGGATCGCGTCGTGTCTCTCAAGGAGGATTCGGGAAAGAGTTACGGATACAGATAGATGGCGTCGAATTACACTTTTGTTGGTAATGCGCCGAAGTGCGCGTTGATGTAAGGGCCGTGTCATTGGTCAAAGCAGCTCTAGGCTCCCCCCACGTAGGTAGCCGACAGAGGGCCAGCTTTTTCACGGCCGTCCAGCACCAAAGGTCTTGCTGGATCTACGAATACACCCGCCAGCAGTTGTTTGCATCTTGTCACCTCATTCCCGTCCCTGTCCGGCACGGCATCGGCATCTCCGCCGCCCACAAGCATCTCCCTCGGAGCCATGGCGCTCTCCCGCGCCACATTCGCAAAGCTCTCCCCGTATCCGTACCTCCTCGCAAACCTCGAGCCCTCCAACAGCGCCGTCCCGGCCGCCCGAAGCAATGGCCGGGCCCCGACCGAGTGCAGGCCCCTGACGGCCAACCTATCGAGCCTGTCGCATGCCCAGGGCAGTGCCGTCGTGCGCATGGGCGATACGACTGTCGTCTGCGGCGTTCGTGGCGAGACCATCTTGACGTCCAACATTCCCAACCACCGCGCCTCCAATGTCGAGACCGAGCTTCGCGACTACGATCTCCTGGTGCCCAATATCGAATTGGCCACGGGATGCGCGCCCCATTTCTTGCCCGGGGGCCCTCCGTCAACGCTCGCGCAGACGCTCAGCACCAGGATATACTCTCTTCTCCACAGCTCCAAGCTCGTGCAGCCCAACGACCTGCGGATATGGCACGCGCGGTCCTCGGAGCGCTTGGCGGCCGACGAGGACCAGATGGACGAGGACCGGGCCGACGAGGATGCAGATGGCGCAGGCGCTGGCGACACGGATGGCCACTTTGTCGCGGCCTACTGGGTGCTCTACATCGACCTCTTCTTCATCTCCTTTGACGGGAACCCCTTCGACGCAGCCTGGGCGGCGACCGTGGCTGCGTTGAAAGACACCAAGATTCCTCGCGCACGCTACGACGCCGACAGAGAGCTTGTCGTTTGCTCCCGAAAGGACCCCATATCGTTGACGCTCAACGGCATGCCTGTCGCTTGCACGGCCGCCGTCTTCACCGGCAAGGAGACGGACAGGCCGGCCGACGGCAAGCACTGGCTGTTGATGGACCCGGATAGGCTCGAGGAGTCACTGTGCGACGAGAGCGTCACCGTCGTGGTTGACGGCAAGGGCAAGGCCATGAGGATACTGGGTCTCTCAAAGCACGGCGGCGTGACGCTGTCTCCAGATGTTCTCCGGTCAAAGGAGTTTTTGGGATGGGCGGGCAAGCGGTGGAAAGAGGTGGCTGCTGCTATCACGAGCCGATAGACGCAAAGAAATGATACCCTGCCGACATGATGAAGGTTGATTACGCCCTCGTCACCAGTCTTGACGCGATGCAAATCCATTCATGTCCTCGGAGGGCCAGCATCGGCTGCTTCATGGCAGGCCAGTCTGTCCCACCACCTTGTGCATGTGTCAACCGTTCGAACCACCCTCTCAGACGTTATTCGAGGGCAGTAGATACAAGCAGACGTGTTCCTCTACCGCTCCTATTATCAAATCATCTCGCAGCGCCACTGACACCCAAAGGATGTCCAAGGCGGCGCGTGAAGAAAGGGGCGGGTTGAAGAACAAGCTAGAAATCAGACTTTGTCGACGCTCGGCGCGGGCCATTAAATACTTCCGGGGCTCGCGCCCCACCCAAGCAAGCCCCGTTACATGCGCGCTCGGCAATGGAAAAACTCTCCTTCTTTCCGCCCCCGTATGTAATCAATCTTCTCTCTCTCTCCCCCTTTCTCTCCTTTTCGCACCATCATGGAGTCTCTCTCCGATACACGGTGGGATGTAATCATCAGCGGCACCGGGCTTCAGCAGTCCCTTCTGGCCCTGTAAGCACAGCTTCCCCACTCGCCTGCCTGTCCTCAAACTGACTGACCCAGCCTCCCCCGCTGAGGACAGGGCGCTCTCGAGATCGGGCAAGAATATCCTCCACGTCGACTCAAACAGCTACTATGGGGGGTCCGAGGCCGCCCTCAGCTTGCAGGAGGCAGATGAGTGGGCCGAGAGGCGCCAGTCGGCCGATGCCAAGCATGCCTTTGCCGCAGCCCAGGTGGTCAAGGGAGCCGAGGGACTGTCGTTCTCGCGCGCCTACAGCCTGGCTCTCGCGCCGCAGCTGATCCATACGCGGTCCGAACTATTGTCGCAGCTGGTCTCGACAAAGGCGTTCCGCCAGGTCGAGTTCCTTGCTGTCGGGCCCTTTTACATCTACCAGCCGGCTTCCGACTCTGCGCGAGCCCCCGCCCTCAGCCGCGTGCCCTCCACGCGAGAGGAGATTTTCGCTACGACAGCGATACCCTCTCGGTCCAAACGCGCCCTGATGAAGTTTCTCAGATTCGTCCTGGACTATGATGCAGAGCCACAAACCGAGCTATGGAAGCCCAGGGCAAATGACGCGCTGGCGGGGTTCCTGGAATCGGAATTCAAGCTCGACGGCGATCTGCAGTCCTACATCATGGCCTTGACTCTCAGCCTACACGGCAACATCTCGGTCGGAGCCGGCCTCGCCGCCATACACCGTCATCTAGCTTCCATGGGCTTGTTCGGTCCCGGCTTTGCGGCCGTTTATCCCAAATGGGGCGGCTTGTCCGAGGTCGCCCAAGTGGGCTGCCGCGCTGCCGCCGTCGGCGGCGCCGTCTACATACTCGGGACTGGTCTTTCGAGTGTTAGCCGGGTGTCTGCCGCGGGCGACGGTAACGAAGCCGAGCTGGAAGCCACACTCTCCAACGGCATCGTTGTTCGAGCCGGAGCCTTAGTCCAGAGCTCAAGCACAGCTTCTGACGACACAATCGCCATTAGTCGACTGACAGCCGTTGTCGAATCGGATCTGTCGTCAATGTTCGAAGCTGTAGTCGACGGCGCTCCCACCCCCTGTGTGGCGGTGGCGGCATTCCCGCCCGGGTCCATCGCGGGTGTGGATGCCTCCGAGTATCCAGTGTACGCCTTGATGCACTCTAGCGACACTGGCGAATGCCCAAGCGGACAATGTGAGTTTTGAAAGGTTCTCTTCTTCTTTTTGATGTGCCAGGATGATCATCGAAAAACAAATACTTATCTACATTGTCTGAATCACATTGACGACACGTTTTCTAATAATCTGATGGCACTTTCCGAACCACGCGCTGTTCATAGTTTTCACGTCTTGTTTGGACAGCCGCTGACAAGCATGACTTAGGCACCATCTACTTCAGCACGGTCTCGAGGCCAGGGTCGAAAGATTTGCTGGACGCGGCGCTCTCATCGCTGCTGGCTGCTGTCTCTGTGGATGGGGAGCAGCCCAAGTGCCTGTACCGACTGGGCTATGAGCAAAGGGGAGGCACGGGCTCCTTTTCTGCCGACGAGGGGATCGGCACCTTTGCTTCTCTCCCGCTTGATCTTGCGTTTCCCGACTCAATCCTGTCGTCAGTCAAAGAGGCCTGGAACATGGTCACTGCTGACGACGCGGGAGGCGGCAATACGGAAGCGTACATGAAGTTTGAAGATCGGGAGGGTGTCGCCGATGACGAGGATGCTTTCAACATATGAGAGGGCGATCCAGGAAGCCTGCACTTGTACGACTCATGAACCGCGATGATATCAGGAAGCTGCTTTCAATTACCGCGCCATTCTTTTGATGTTCTGGGACCCCAGACAAACGATCTCGTGCTCGACTTTTCACCCATGTGAAAAGATGCCCTTGCAAACCGTAAAATGCCCCGTCATCTTTCCACGCGCAATCAAAGAAGAAATGCACCCAGTAGCAAGTCCCTCCATCCCCCCCATTTCGTACCGGTCGATGATCCGAGACCCCTGCCAGCCTCCCTCGGTGACCCAAGTCCTGATGCGATGAGAATACCAAACGCCCCATTGTACGTGCGAACCTTTAGCGTGAACCAACTCCGAAAATTTAAAAGGAGAAACGAAGAAAGGAGAAGAAAATCAAAAGCAAAAGCGCCGGTCAGACCTCGTCTCCCGTTTGAAATGCAACCGGACGCTGGCCCAACCGCCCTTGATCGCCCGGGCCTGTCTTCCCGGGGGCAAAAATCATGCAGTACCAAATGTCAGATCTGCGCACAGAGGTGAGACGGCCCGCCGCTCAGGCAAGCTCATCCTCCTCGGACGCGGCCCGTCCCTGGCCGGGCATCGGAATGCCGACGCGAATGGTGCCAAAGGGCACGTTGTGCGCCGCGCCGTCCTGCTCGACGGCGACTGCATTCTTGCCCGCGAGGGAGAGGACGTGAAGAAAGGCCTGTGTCGCAATGGCCTTTGTGTGCGTGGCCGGGTCGGCAAGCTCCTCAAAGGCGATCCAGCGCCTGTCGATGCCCCTGTGCACGTCACGCGCGAGGACGACACCCTTGCCGGCGGCGGCTTGCTCGGTGGCGTATCCCAGGAACTCCTGGCTGGCCACGTCGAGACCCGCGCTCTACGCGGGTACTTCTTGGTCGCCGCGGTGAAAGTCGAGGGCGCCGAGGGACGAGCCAAAGTCGAGCGACGAGTCGTCCCGGGGTCCGAGGCCCATTGCAGCCCCCAGGGGCGTCTCGGCGGGGTCGCTGTGGTGCTCGATGGACCCAATGACGCTGCCGCCGCGCGCGTGAAGGGGGCTGGGAGAAGGCACCCCCTTCTGCGCGCTGCCCTGTCCACGGGCAACGGAAGCCGGGCGGCTCCACGGCATCACGGACGAAGAGCGTCGGTCCTCCATGGGCGGAGCCGCCTCCATCCCAATCTCAGGCACTGAGTCGTCGCCGAACACCACTCCGTCTCCGCCATGCCCACCCCCCCGCCCGAGCTCTGCGTCCTCGTCGAGACGCGGGCGAACATTACGCTGCTCTTCGCGTGCCGCATCGTCTTCACCAAACGCTTCGGGGGACTTGCGGCGTCTACCCCTCTTCCCCTGGTGTCCGTACTCGACCTCATCGGTACGTAGGCCCAGGAGACGAGCCTTGAGGGCTCGACCCGCAAACTCCTGAGCCAGCGGGTTGACTGACGCAAGGTTTCCATGAAGGACACCGATGCCGGCAATTCTATTGCCGTAGAGAAGAGCGACGGCGTTCTTCTTGGCTTGTGCCTGCGTGGTTGCGCGGGGGCGCTTGCGACTCGCGTTCATGTGCTGGACATAGTTTTCGGTCCAGCCGCGAAACTCGGCGCGAGGGACGTGATCGACCACGTCGAGCATAGGCTTCAACTTGCGCGGACGTCCGCGGCGAATGTGAGCAGAGGCCTGCTCAGTCTCGGTGGTTTCGGAAGTTTCGGCGAGGGTGTTTGGGGCCCTTTTGGCTGCTGGTTGCACCGGGAACGCCTCGGCATCCGGGAGTGCGGCTTCACCCATGCTCAACACCGGCTCATCTCCTCCTTCAGGAACCAACTGCTCCTCGGGCCCCCCAACCAAATCCAAGACACGGGATGAAGGATGCGCCTGGCTAGGACCTGGACCAGGAAGTCGAGGAAGCTCTGGTTCATCTCCAATGATGCCGATCAAGTTGCCGTCTGCATCGAAGTCGAGGCCGATGGCGTTGATGGGCTCCAGCTCATCCTCACCAAAGGGCTGGAACTCGGGCATGGCTTCCGAGTCTCGATTTTGCTTTGCCAAAGGCGAGCTGTGGTGGCCGAATTCGGATTGCAGGCGGTAGCTTGCAGGACCAAGAGAAGAGGACCGGGGGCCAAAAGAAATGAACGGCCGGTTTTGACTAGACGAAAGGCTGGCCTGGCTCAAGGCGCCGTGGGGGGTCATGAAAGAAAACCTGTTCGTTGAACCCTGGCTGGGAACCCCGGCGAGCTCCGCGTCCCAGCCAAACAGATCCAAACTGGGCAGTGGGCCAAGAATGTCAAAGCCCGGGTCGTCGTCGAGCATGATGAGATGGCGCCTATTGTGTTGAGTGCACAGGTCAGCCTTTTTTGTGTCTTTGCCAAAGGAGTGCATGAGGGTCGCGACTCACTTTGTCTTTCCGGCCCGAGGATCCGTCTCGTTTGTCTGGAGGACACGGAAAAAGGTCATCATGTCAGACTGCGTCTTCTCGGCGTCGGAGAGCATGTAGCGGCACTGCTCGGCGAAGACGCGAGAGACGCCATAGAGGAGACTGCTCTGCAGACGCAGCGCCAGGGGTGCGCCCGGGTTGATGATGGTCTCGCAGGCCTTGGGGACGTCGACGCCTTGGACGGCCTTTCTCGTCAGTCGTCGCAAGACACCCTTTCCGGCAGAGGCGTTTCTTCCAATCGTCGCGGCCAGCCTATCGAAAGGGGGGTCAGTTGTTGCCGGGCTCCCGCTTTCAAGCACAGCATGATGGCGGCGAGGAGAAAGGACAAGAGTTGAAAGAAAAAAGGGACCGTACCAGATGGTGGCAACGCCATATTGAGTGTTGCTGAGAACTAAAGGGCGGTCAGCATCGTGTGTTTTGTCAAGGCAAAAAGGTGCTCGAGGCAGACGTACTCTCGTGGCTATAAAACATGGTGACGGCGGCATGAGGCCCCTTGGACAAGACGGCAGAAAAGGATACTAGGGTGAGGAGAGGAGCCTGCCACTCGACAGCGCCATGGATCCTCGGGACGGCGTTGAGAATGCTGTCGGTCGGGGGTTGAAGATGTTTGCGATGGGAGAAGGGGAAGAGAACGAGAACGGGGCGCGTCAGCGGGAGACGCGTTAATGGGCCCGAGGATTTAGGGGCCTGGTGCAGTGCAGTGGCCCTTGGTGCCTGAGGAACCAGCGTCTGTTCCTGCGGTCACCTGCTGGCCGTTGCTGTTCAGGCTGCTGAGCCCTCTGGGAGCTTGGGGCCCGTCAGGCCGCTGAGCCCTCGGGGAGTTTGGGGCCCGTCAGGCTGCTGGGCCTCCTCTGGGAGTTCGGGCCGGTCATGGTCGGCCCGGGGCGGAGCTACTTCCAGGCCCTCACCTCAATTCACTGTAAACAGCATTGTCATGTTCAAGGTGTTTGTTGCGCCAAGAACAAGCGGCATGTAATTCGTTGCGAGCTGCGCTTCAACCGCCTATCCCATCCGTTTCCTTCTGCCGGGCATGACTCATCAGCGCCAACATGATGAGACAAGCAAACCATCGTGAGCCATCCATTATTATTACGGATCACTCCACTCGCTTACTGCCTTATCCCGCCCAACATCCATCACCTCGCCTAGAGCCTTCTCCCCTTCCACTTGGACCCAAGCAAACCATGGTTTCCCCGCAGCCCTGACTGCCGCTCATCGTTGTGCACTGCTTCATCAACCCGACCTAGGTCCATCGTCCGCCGCCATGGAGTCATCCTCGTACAGCCCCTACCTCTCCAAGCGGAGCGCTGCCACCCTTGCCAAGCAGTGTCTCCCCTGGAGGTTCGCCCCGGCTCAGACTTACGATGCCAGGACGAATCCAGACGGCCTCATCTCGTTTGGGCTCGCGGAAAACGTATGAGATGCCCTGCCCCGACTGGCTCATTGGAGGCTTACTGCGTTGCGACACAGAAACTCATTGCCGGCGACGTCGAGAGCTTCGTCAACAAAGCCGTAAGGCCCCGGCGTCTCCCTCCGTGTGGACTCTTGTGGATGATTGCCTAGGTCAAATTCGAGTCTCAGCAATTCTCATATGGCTTCTCGACTGCCGGCGGCCGCCGCTTCCCCGCCGCCTTGGCCGTCCATCTCAACGAGTATCTCCGGCCCTGCAAGCCCATCACGGCCGACCACATCAAGGTGACCGGCGCCGCCACCCCCATGCACGAGATCCTCGCGTGGGGTCTTGCCGATCCAGGCGACGGCATCTTGACCAGCCGCCCCGTCTATGGCCGCTTCGAGCTCGACTTTGGCAACAGGGCCCAGGTCGACGTGGTCTACGCCGATACGGATGCTGAGAATTGCTTTGACGAGAACGTCGTCGAAAAGTTTGAAGAGGCCGTGGTCCGGTCCGAGGCCCAGGGCGTCAAGATCAAGGCCATTCTGATTGTGAACCCCCACAACCCCCTCGGTGAGTGCCACTTTCCACGCCATACTCCCCCTGCCCACAACGCTCCTCCGCGCCATCCTCCTAATGCGCCGACTGGCTCAGGCAAATGCTACCCCAAGGAGACGCTGGTCGCCCTCATGAGGTACTGCCAGAAGCGCCAGCTCCACCTCATCAGCGACGAAATCTACGCCTGCTCCACGTTTGACTCGGGAGAGCCGTCCGCGACGCCCTTTACGTCCGCCCTCGCCATCGACCCGGAGGGCCTCATCGACACGGAGCGTCTCCACGTGACGTACGGCTTCAGCAAGGACTTTGGCTCGGCGGGCCTGCGCATCGGGGCCATCATCACCCGCAGCCAGGCCGTCAAGAGCGCCATCACCGGCGTCCTGCGCTTCCACAACCCGGCCGGGCCCAGCTTGGCCATCGGCGCCGCCATGCTCGAGGACCGCAAGTGGTGCCGCGACTTTGTCGACTCCTCGCGCCGGAAGCTCGCCGCCGCCTATCGGCACGCGACCCAGGGCCTGCGCGACATCGGCGTCGACTATCTGGCGGGCAGCAATGCCGGCTTCTTCGTCTGGATCGACCTGTCGCCCTACCTGCCTGAGAACCTCGACGGCGAGCCCCATGCCGAGTTCGCGCTGGCCAAGAAGCTGACCAACGCCGGCGTCTTTCTTCACCCAAGAGAGGAGCACTCGCTCAAGCCGGGGTGGTTCCGCATGGTGTATACGCAGAATCCAGAGATTGTGACGGAGGGGATAAGAAGGTAAGGTTTCCCGGCGGTTGGACGAGAAAGTAGTTGGTTAACGCTGGCATAGAGTCAAGCACGCCATCTCGCAGCCTAATTAGGTCGCCAACCTGAGTCTGGTTATGCATAGGCCGGGTGATGTGACGACGGCACCACGTACGACACGGAGAACGACACCCACATGCACAATAGACGACGACAGCGGGCTAGATTTTTGGATGTGGGCCTGTTCCTCATATACATGATATGCAAGAGAGTTAGAATATCCCCGAACGCCCTCGATACATCATTCTGTGACGTTTATATCTTGGTGGACTCAACTGCAGGCCACGTCATCAAACGACTTTCCCGTGAGCTTCAGAAATACGTCCTTGTACCGCTGCTCAGTGGCCTTGCAAATGTCCTCGGGAATCTCGACGCCCTCCTTGCCCTTGAGGCCCTCCTTGATGAGCCAGTTGCGCATGAATTGCTTGTCGAAGCTGTCCTGGTCTCTGCCCAATTCGTACGCGTCCTTTGGCCAGAAACGCGACGAATCCGGCGTCAGCACTTCGTCCACGAGGTAAATGTGGCCCTCGTCGTCCTTGGCAAACTCAAACTTTGTGTCGGCGATGATGATGCCGCGCTCCTCGGCGTACTCCGCTGCGGCTCTGTAGATTTGGAGGGACAGCTCCTGGACCTGGCGAGCCGTCTCCTTGTCGCCCAACTCCTTCCAGGCATCGTCGGGGTGTATGTTCTCATCGTGCTCGCCGAGATCGGCCTTTGTGCTTGGCGTGTAGATGGGCTCGGGAAACTTTTGCGACAGCTGCATCCCCGCCGGGATGGCCAGGCCGTGGACCGTACCCTTGGCTTGGTACTCCTTCCAGGCGCTGCCGGTTATGTAGCCGCGCACAATGGCCTCGATCTTGAGCACCTGGAGCTTGCGCACCTGCATGCTGCGGTTCTTAATAGCTTTGGTCTCCTCGACAGACAGGCTTGCGGGCACGTCGAGAGTGACAAAGTGCGTCCTCAGGCCGGGAATGCGCTCTGAGAGGACGCGGAACCAGTGGGCGGAGGCGAGGGTCAGGATGGCACCCTTATTGGGGATGCCGTTCTTCATAACGACGTCAAAGGCCGACAGGCGGTCCGACGCGACAAAGAGCAGCGCATCGGGGTCGTCAAGGGCGAAGAGGTCGCGTACCTTGCCCGAGGCCACCTTGTGCAGGGAAGGAAGGTTGATGGTTGTGAGAGTCATGATGGGTGTTTGCTCGATGTCTTGCCACCCAAGAATGTTACTTCTTTGGGATTGAGGAACTGACTGTTAGGCGGGCTGTTAGTGACGGTGTTTCAAGTGTTTGCTTAGACGAGGCTGCACCACTGACTCAAAGGACGGAAGCGAGGCGAGCTAATTTTTTTATTTTTTTCGTTGGCAGGACGAGACCCGCGCTCGAAGCAGTGAAGCTTTGGCAACCGAAATGGTGTGAGGGTGCTTGCTGGACTTGAAGGACTGGAATGGGCGACTTTGATTTGGCGAGAATTCGAGATGTTGCTACCGTGGGGCGTCGCCTCAACACCATCCAGGTCGGACGAAGATGCAAGCCTCGAAAGTTGGTGGACGATCTACAGAGTACAGTTTACAGTGTGTTTGTACAGTGGAAATGTTGGCCCGGACGGTACGTAGATGTACATATATGTACAGTAAACGCCGTGCGCCAATAGCCTCTCCGTTTCGCCATGGCCCTCGAACTGAAACAAGACACCAAGCCCGGAATAGAAGCGAGCGAGCAGCAAGCACGCACAGAATCACGCCAACAAACACACATGCCTGGCACGATGATGCTCGCCTCCGTCATTGACTTGGCTTCCGTCTCAGGCCGCTGATAAGCTTGGGGGCCGTCTACCAAGTACTGTACATTCCAAGGTACATCTCGCCCCGCACCCATCACGCCCACAAGCAAGTACCCATCGTAGCGCTACACCCCAAGGCAGGCACGGGCCTAGCGTGTCGACTCAAAAGTTAGACCTGGACCCTTGATCAGCCCATTATCGCTTCCCCCCTCCTCAGCCCCTCACTCCGTCACCCCTCCATGCCGCCTATTTTCCTGCTTCTCGAGCCTCCACGTCCGCTCGCCTATTTCAGCTCGCTCACTCTTTGCATCTTGGCGGCGCCCTTCGGAGCTCTTCCTCGCCATTCCGGGGCATCGACGCAATGACCCTGTGAACGCTCATGATTCATTCCTAGCCGGTGCATTTCTCCCGCTCTCGGCCCTCGACAACGTATCTGCTGCATCTTTTCGAAATACCCCCCGGCCGTCCTCGCCTCCTCGCAAATCCGCCTTCGCCATGGCTCTCAAGAAAAAGATTGCCGTCATGACCTCCGGGGGCGACTCCCCGGGCATGAACGCCGTGGTCCGCGCCGTGGTCCGCATTGCCATCCACCTGGGATGCGACGCCTATGCCGTCTACGAGGGCTACGAGGGTTTGGTCTGTGGCGGCGAGTACATCAAGAAGATGGATTGGCACGATGTTCGAGGCTGGCTTTCCGAGGGAGGAACCCTCATCGGCACAGCCCGGTGTATGGCCTTTTACGAGCGCCCTGGCCGCTTGACGGCTGCCAAGAACATGGTGCTCAGCGGCATCGACGCCCTCATTATATGTGGCGGAGACGGCTCCTTGACTGGCGCTGACAAGTTTCGATCGGAATGGCCCTCCCTACTCAAAGAGCTCGTCAGCAAGGGCGAAGTCTCAGAGGACCAAATCGCCCCCTACAAGCACCTGAATATTGTTGGCATTGTTGGCTCCATCGACAACGATCTCTCCGGCACCGATGCCACCATCGGCTGCTACTCGGCTCTCTCCCGAATATGCGAAATGGTTGACTACATCGAAGCCACGGCCTCTTCTCACTCACGAGCGTTCGTCATTGAGGTCATGGGCCGTCACTGCGGCTGGCTGGCTCTTCTCGCCGGCGTGGCCACCGGCGCCGACTTTGTCTTCATTCCTGAACGCCCACAGGATCACGACTGGCGCCAGGCCATGTCTGTCGTTGTCCGAAGAGTGAGTAACCTGGCGTTTCCCCCCACCAACGCTTCCGCTGACGTCTTCTCTTGGTAGCACCGTAAAATGGGCAAGCGGAAGACTATTGTCATTGTTGCCGAGGGCGCCCGCGACAAGGATGGAAACAAGATCTCGCCCGAAGAAATCAGGGATCTGCTGGCTGAAAAGACCGAAGGGGGGCTCGGCCTGGACACGCGCATCACGACTCTGGGTCACGTACAGCGCGGTGGAACGGCCGTCGCGTACGATCGCATGCTCGCCACCCTGCAGGGTGTTGAGGCTGTCCACGCTGTTCTCGAGGCCACGCCCGAAACCGAGACTTGCTTCATCGCTATCAACGAGAACAAGATTGTGCGAAAGCCGCTGATGAAGGCGGTGCTGGAGACCAAGGAGCTCGCTGCGGCCGTGGAGGCTAAGGACTTCGAAAAGGCCATGGCACTCCGGGATACCGAGTTCGCGGACCAGTATAGGTCATTCCTCACCACCACCAACGTTTTGTCTGGAGACAGCAAATTGCCAGAGAGGAGCGTGAGTGCTCTCCAGATCCTTGCAAGTGACCCGAGTGCTCTGGGGCGCGACTAACAGGCTTGCAGCGAATGAAGATAGGCTTCATCAACGTGGGCGCGCCTGCCGGTGGTATGAACGCCGCTGTGCGCGCCGCCGTGGCCTATTGCCTCAGTCGAGGGCACCAGCCCGTTGCGATCCACAATGGATTTGCCGGCTTCGCTCGCCATCACGACGACAAACCCGTCGGATCCGTGCGCCCATTTGAGTGGCTCGAGGTTGACGGTTGGGCCAGCAAGGGCGGCTCGGAGATCGGCACCAACCGCGAGCTCCCGTCCGAGTCTGGCATGGAGCTGATTGCCAACTTGATTGAGCAGTACCAGTTCGACGCCTTCTTCATTGTTGGCGGTTTCGAGGCTTTCCATTCCGTCTCGCAGCTACGCAAGGCCAGAGACGAGTTTCCGTCGCTTTGCATCCCCATCTGCCTGCTCCCGGCGACGGTATCGAACAATGTGCCCGGCACCGAGTACTCTTTGGGCTCTGACACGTGCCTGAACGAACTGGTTACCTACTGCGACAAGATCAAGCAATCTGCCTCGGCCACTCGTCGCCGCGTCTTTGTCATCGAGACGCAAGGAGGGCGTTCTGGCTACATTGCGACGCTGAGCGGACTCAACGTGGGTGCGACGGCCATCTACATTCCCGAAGAGGGCATCAGCCTCGAGATGCTCAACGCCGACGTCATGCACCTCAAGGAGGTCTTCAAAAACGACAGGGGCCAGTCTCGTGCCGGACGCGTCATCCTGGTCAACGAAAAGGCCAGCAAAGTGTACGATGCCAAGCTGATTGCTAGCATCATCCGCGAAGAGGCACACGACCGCTTCGAAAGCCGAGAGAGTATCCCCGGCCACGTGCAGCAGGGCGGCGTGCCGTCGCCGATGGACCGCTGCCGCGCAGTCCGACTGGCCATCAAGTGCATCCAGCACCTCGAAGATTTTGGCCGCAACGCACACAATCGGGTGAAGAAGGATCCCCACAGCACGACCGTCATTGGTATTCAGGGATCCGAGGTTGTCTTTACGCCGATGAAGGAGCTGGAGGAGGAGGCGACGGACTGGCCCAACCGCCGTCCAAAGGTGGCGCACTGGCTGGACATGCGCGGGGTGGTGGACACCCTGGGCGGCAGGCCTCCCTACCCGAAGCCTGAGAAGAGCCTCACGGGCCTGGTGGCCAAGGACGTGAAGCGCGGCATCGCCTCGGACTGAGTGGCAGCCGCCGTTGGGACGAATTGCATGTCTGTACGAAATGAGGAAATAGACTGGAGCAAGGCGAGTTGGCGTGTTGCTATGGACCCCGCCGGGGGAATTATGTCTAGGAGTGCCCGCTGATGGGTACAGTAGGTATTGAGGAGTCGTACACGTAGGGGTTGTTTGATGGGAAACAAGAATGATGAACCTGGAGCGCAGAGCTACCGTCTATCTGTGGCAGCCGTCCAAAGCCGTCGTCCGTCCTGTGTCCATCGGACATGCCATGTTTCTTGGATGACGACCAGGTCCTGCCTCGGTATCTGGCCCGCCGTGCACGGATATAGATGGCCCATTTGGAATCTGTCATCCCCAGTGGAACAACGGATGAGTGGACGGCCGTGGGCGGATCTCATCAGCCCAGATCACGCTTCCCCACGCCATCTCATCGCCTCGAGAAGTCGCAGCATCTCGTTGCGCCGGTTAAGAAGGGGGGTTTCTTCTAGTGTCCTGTTAGATCAGCGGGCGGAAGGCGTAGGAGCCGTAGCTAAGACGAGTGTCCACAATGGGCAAATCCCTCGTGGTTTCACGCTTTGCAACCTTAACCGCAGGGCGTCGGGGTCAAACCGTTGCCACAAATCGCTAAGGGGTGTGAAGAAGGTCGGCCACGTTACAGGCCGTTTCAAGATTGTCACACCAGCCACACGGCTCGCAGCGCCTCGGGCGCCTCGTCCCTTGCGGTGACTCTTGTTTCGACCGGAGGCTGAAGCCACCGAAGCGTTATAACACGCGAGGCGCCGCTCTCCAGCGCATTGGAGATGTCTGCTTACGCGGTTCTCGGGTCCTGATACTCTTTCTGCGTCGCCGTACCGCTCGCTTCAGACCCGCGCCCGTCTCCTGAATTCGACTGGAATCGAAGGGAAAAGGACACTAATTAATCATCATCATCATGCGGCGGGAAGCATCATCGGGCCTCTTGGCCCTCGTCGGCTCTGCGGCCGCGTGCATGCAGCATGCCAGTCTCGACACCCGCGGGCCGGGCCCCAGTCTTGAACTGTCCTCGCAGTTTGTGCCGTGAGTAACTCTCCATGAGATGCCCGTCCTGGCGCGCAGACAGGATAGGATGGCTGATTTGTATTTTTTATGTTTTTAAAGTATGGTCAGGCGGCAGCAGGGACAACAAACGGTCGACGTATTCTTCGGCCCCGTCAGGGATGTGCCGGCCAAGATGAGCGCCTGCTTCGCCGTCAACACCCAGGAGCAACGAAAGCCTCAAAACTTCGAGCAGAAAAAGACCATCAACCTGCAAAAGGGGGATTCCAACCTCGACCTAGGCGTCACCGTCTACTTCACCGAGGACGGCAAAGAGGCCATCATGTACGACACGCAGCCCGTGGCGGAGCTCGCCTCAACATGCATCGACTTCATGAAGGAAAAGGGCGTCGAAGTCAGCAAGATTGTGCTGAGCCACAAGCACCAGGACCACGTCGGAGGTCTTGCCTCGAATGATCTAAATCAGATCAGAGTGCTGGCGCAGGACAACACCGAAAAGGCCCTGGCGCAGGACGGGGGCAGGGTTCCCGACGAGACGTACACCGACTTCAGAAGCCTCCCGCTGGGAGGGACCGTTATCAACGTGACGCACTTTGATGCGCACACCAACGACGGGTCAGGCCTCTTCATCAACAACGGCATGGTCTTGATGGGTGACGAGTGCGAGGACAACATCCCCTTCATCGCCGAGCCCGAGAGAGTGCAGTCGCAGATCCAGAACCTCGACCAGCGAATCAAGGAGATCGAGGCCCAGAACATCAACAAGGTTTGCCCAGCACACGGGGACGGAACGACCATCTTTAACGGGTGCTTTAGCTTGAAGAAGCTCTGCAAGTCGAACCTGAAGTACCTGAACATTATGACGACGAATTTGCAAGATGCGTGTAATTTCAACGGGAACGCGAAGGGGGGGGGTGGACAGGGGGGTGGACAGGGGGGCAACAACCAAGAGGCGCAGGCGTTTGCAAAACTCCAAGAGCTGGCCCCGCAGTTCGACAGGCAGCCAGACGAGATTCGTGAGGCGTACGGAGTTGCTCACCTGTCCAACTGCAAGTCTCTGGCGCAGGCTCAAGGACAAGGCCAGCAACGAGGAGGAGGGAAGCAAGCGAAAAGCCAGCAGAAGGGCGGCGGCGGCGGCGGCGGCGGCGGCGGCGGAGGGAACCAAGCGAAAGGTCAACAAAAGGCCGGCGGAGGCGGGGCCGGAGCCAAAGGAGCCAAGAAGAACAAGAATAACTAAGTACACGAGTCCCGGCAGGGCAGGGCGGGCAGGTCGGGGGGTTCCGGTGTCCTTTTGCTGAGCGATTATATCCAAACATGCATTCTCCCGTCAGTCATTGATTGGACCGACCATGACGAGGGTTTGTTTTGTGTGTCGTGGGAGTAGCAGCGGTCGTGCTTAAGTGGGAGGCGAGCCTGTCTCGACGACGTCGCGGGGGGGGGAGGGGGAGCTGCGGGAAGGGCCCATGATGAGAAGCCATGGTGTTGAATGCGAGTCGCCCCGTCGTCTTGTTGGCCGAGGTCACGAGATGCGGAGCGGCACGTTCCGGCGCTATTTACAGTACATAGATGATCCGATGCCCGACACTGCACATCCTGTATGTACCTATGTACTCTGCACAGGCAGCAATTCAATACAGTGCAGTATTAGTATTGTTGGGCTTTGTGCCAAAGGTTATGCAAACCATGTACGTGCTCCCACACTCTACAAATACACACACACACAACGTCAGTACAGTACAGAGGTAGGTATGCATGTACAGAGTACTCCTGTCATGGTTGAGTTTTGTGCACATATACTTAGCATGTACGAATACCACGCACTACACTACATATACATACGAATACATGAACGCCTAATGGTGCCTTTTGATGCCCATCCATCCAATCCCAGATGCCCACCGAGGGTGGGAATGACGACGCTTGACGTATCTCACTTGTCTGTTTGCCTGCCTACAGCACTCCAGCCCACTCGTCTTCCTTGTTTCCTCGCTTCGCACATTCTGTCTGGACCGCCCAGTGCCGCTCCCGCTGCCCCGCCCGCCATGACTTGATCTTTGAACCTCATTATTCCTCTGTCCGTTTCTGCCTCGTCCTGCTCGTGCCCGGTCATCGGCGCGCCCGGTCCGCCGCCCTTTTTGAGCGGCACTGAGTCTTCTCACGGTGCAGCAAGAGGCCCCGCGTCAGCATCCCCTCATCGAGCGATAAAAGCGCCCAGCCCTCCGTTCATCCGCTGCCAAACAACCCCGTCTTGACAGAGACACACAAAGGGCCGCCCACCATGGCGCACCGCGGGTCTAGAGTCAACGACTTTGAGGAGCGCGAGTACTATCCGCCTCCTCGTCGCTCAGCCCCTGACTTTGATGACTTCGACTACCGCTCTCGCCCCGTCACGCGAACACCCCCGGCGCCGAGGTCTCGTGTTGCCACTCGCGAGCACGACGACGTTGACATTCGCGTGCGTGACAGGGAGACTGATCGCACCCCAGCCTTTTTAAGAGACGACGGCCGCCGCCCCGAAGCTGGGCCCATGGTGCTGCGCCAGCGCGACGTCGAGACCTTCGACCGCCACGCCAGAAGCCCCAGTCCTCCTGTCCGAGTGCGAGAGGTTGTCCGCCGCCCAAAGAGCGCCTCTCCACCAGCCATGCGCGGCAGCGAGCACGAACATACCCGCACCAGGGTCGTTGAGAGGGAGCGTGTGCGGAGCCCATCCGTCGTCCGCCGCCGCTCCCCTTCTCCCCTGCCCGTTCGCTTCGTCTCGCGCCGCCGACGCTCCCCTTCTCCCGTTTACAATGAGCACATCCGCACCCGCATCGTCGAGAAGGATAGGGAACGCGTTCCCTCACCCTCTCCCTCGCCTTCGCCGCCGCCCGCTCCCTCGATCATTCGGGGCCCAACCATCGAGCGACAGGTTATTACCCACTGGACCGACGTTGACCACGGTGAGTTTGAGACGATAGGCACTCAGTGGCCCGTGGCCAACGGCACTAACGCGGCATTAGGTACCGTGCGGGCGAAACCGCCCAGTCCCCCTCCTGCGCCTCGTTCGCGCCCAAGGGAGCGGGAGACAGACATTGATATATCCCTGTCCAAGAACAGGACCGAGGTCGACATTCACCAGTCCAGCAACAGGCCGCGCTCCAAGAGCCGCGAACGTCGATCCCACTACCATGAGGAAGACGTCGTCGTCCGGCGTGATGCCGACCGTCTCCGCGTGGACGAGCACTCAGTCTCGCGCCGCCGAGCACAGTCGGCCGCCCCGCTCGGCTCCCCCGTGGATGAAGAGGGCGACTACCTCGCCTCCAAGCTCGATTCCCGCGGACGCATGGGTGAGGCCTGGGGCGGCGCCACAAAGGACTGGACCATTGTCGATGTCCCGCCGGGCACCGAGAGAGTCCGCATGGACGGCGTGGGCGGCGCCAGCACCGACACCACCTGGACAAAATATAGCGGCGTAAGGAGAACGCAGTTCATTAGCGAGAGAGACGGCGCCGTGGTGCCCAGAGAGCCATCGCCCGCCCCCTCTCGAGATCGCACGAGTGTGGGCGTTTACGACCGTGAGAGAGAGATTGATGTCGACATTGATCGTCGCATCACGCGCACTCCAGTGCCGCCGCCGCCGCCTCCACCCAAGGAGATGTGGACCGAGATCACCAAGGACCTCGTCTTACGAGAAGCCATAGAGGAGCTTCGCTACGAGTACGAAGAGACCAAGGAGTTTTTCTACATCATGGACTATCTCCGATACGTGAGCAGAATCCGTTCCCCTTTCCTGCAGGTGACAACAAGATGAGGCATCTAACACGTCATTGCAGGACGACGTTCTTCGCTTGACCGAGCTGTCGGAAAACATACGCCGTCAACGAAAAGAACGCGTCCGAGAGATTCAGTGGGAGAGAGACTGGCGAGACGACTGGGAGAGGCCTTTTCGTCGCCACCAGCCCGATCTCCACGATCGCTGGAGATCTTCGCGGGAGGAATGGGACGATGAGCGGGTGAGGGAGCGAGAGCTGGTTTATGACAGCCGCAGACCAGCCCGTGGCTTTCGTTGACGGATGACCGGGGCGCCCCGGGCTCTCGACCCTCTGGCTGCCTGCAGCTCAACTTGTCCTGTGCGCCGAGTGGCAGGATAACGCATGAACAACGAGAGAGCACGGTGACGGGGGAAGTTGGGCCTAATCTGGACGTGAAAAACAAGCTACAGAGGTGTTTCATGGAAATAACGACTTATGACGGAGGGCCCGTGGTTGGACAAGGGGCACGACGGCGCTGAAATTGTTCAACGTTTTTGCATGTTTTATGGAGCTGCTCATGTCATTTGCATTGCATATAGCACTGTTTGCCTGTCCCCGTCTTTCTGGTTCCGAGCCTTTTCCGCTTGACCGTGGGCACAAGGGTGTGTTAATGCTTGACTGCCTCGTCGAGGACTGTGACTGGGCGAGGCGGTGAGACAGGTTCTCGGGCGAAGGGGGCTCATGACTGGCACCAAGTCACGGCCGCCATGAGGAGAGGGAGAAGACGCCGTCGCGTGTGAGCAGCGCATGACATGACTGGGCGCCACAGCTGACGGACGCCGGGGAGATGACGTTGCTCGATGCCTCGTGTGCGAAGACACGCACCGACAGCCAAGGGCAGGCAGAAAGCACTCCGTCTACCAAATACGTGCGCCTGGTAAAATCCCACCAGAAGAAGTGTCTACGTGGCGACATGTCGAGGTCAGATTTGTTTGCGGCCGCACTTGGCGACCGACGATGGGCGCACGTGGGAATATCAAAGAAACGAGAGGATGGGCCGACAATACAATGGCCGGCTTCGGTGCGGGGAAGATCCGCCTGCGAGACACAAAGAGCAAAGAGCAGCCCCTCCTCGCATCCCGCAGTCAGTCTGGCGTGACAATGGAAAACGCCATAGATAGTGCGGGCTCAGAGGAGGGAGGGGTCCTGTTGTCCTATTGCCCAAAGGGCGTCGAGGGCTCAGAGGAGGGAGGGGTCCTGTTGTCCTGTTGCCCAAAGGGCGTCGAGGCGTTTTGATGACAGCGGCGTGGTCCCACTAGTAAGAGACTTCGGGCACAGTGCATTCGAAGAGTGCACAGTGCAGCTGACAGGACCGTTGGCGGTCGGCGCAGATGCCAAAGGACACCAATGAACAGCGAAGCGCATAGGGCTGATGGCGAATGGGACAGAGGCAATCAAAAAGCAGCAGCATAAGAGGCGGCGAATGAAATGTGCTGGATTACGCCGTGTGCAGGAGATTTATCTTTTACCACTGCTGCGGCTGTTGAGCCCGTGACTCACACAGTGCTAGAAGACGCCCTGAAGGTCAGTCACAGCGCTCGAGATGTCTGGGAGACATGTACTCTGTACTGTACAGAGTACTGGGACTCCGATCTCGCGACCCAATGGGAAAAAAACGGCCGATCAGCAAACCATCACATCCTCCGCAGCCTGGCAGCCTGGGAAGACCAAAGGTGCATCAACACCAAATCTTCTAGCATTTGCGTCGACTGCGAGGAATCAGCGGCTTCGATTCCTACTGTACCACCTTCTTCCGGCCGCGGCAGCTCACTGCCCCTCCATTGATTGTCCGTCCGAGTACTGACTGCCCCGCCATCTTTTCCCCCGCCGACAAGTCAAGATGCCAATGTGAGAAGAAAAGAATCCCCCCCCCCCCCCCTTGTCTCGCGGCTGCACGCCTCGACTCGGCACTGACAAGCCGCTTACCTTTGACCCTCAGGCTCCAAGAGCCATGGAATAAGTACAAACGCTTCCCGCCGCTGAAGCTGCCCGACCGCCAATGGCCCAATAAGACCATCGACAAGGCCCCTCGCTGGCTGGCCACGGACCTTCGCGATGGCAACCAGAGCCTGGTCGACCCAATGGCAAGTTTCGCCCTGGGCATCTTGTCGCCCAGTCCCAGCCTTGACTAACTTTTGCCGGTAGAATGGCGACGAGAAGTGGCGCTACTTCAAGATGCTCGTCGACCTCGGCTACAAGGAGATTGAGGTGTCGTTTCCCTCTGCCTCCGACACCGACTTCGACTTCACCCGCCGCTTGATCGAAACGCCCGGCGCCGTGCCCGACGATGTCTGGCTGCAAGTCCTCTCGCCCTGTCGAGAGGACCTGATTCGGAGAACGGTCGAGTCGCTCAAGGGGGCCAAGAAGGCTCTCGTCCACATCTACCTCGCTACGAGCGAGTGCTTCCGGCGCATCGTCTTCAACTTTACAAAGGAGGAGACGCTCGAGACGGCCGTCCGGTGCGCCAAGCTCGTTCGGTCCCTGACAAAGGACGATCCCGCTCAGCAGGGCACCGAATGGGCCTTTGAGTTCAGCCCCGAGACGTTTTCCGATTCCGAGCCCGACTTCGTCATCCAGGTCTGCGAGGCCGTCAAGGCCGCCTGGGGGCCCTCGGTCGAGAACCCCATCATCTTCAACCTGCCCGCGACCGTCGAGATGTCGACGCCCAACGTCTACGCAGACCAGATCGAGTATTTTTGCCGCAACATGACGGAGCGCGAAAAGATTTGCGTCTCCCTGCACCCGCACAACGACAGAGGCTGCGCCGTCGCCGCCGCCGAGCTGGCCCAGATGGCCGGCGCGGACCGGGTCGAGGGGTGCCTGTTTGGAAACGGCGAGCGGACCGGCAACGTCGACCTGGTGACGCTGGGCCTGAACCTCTACACTCAGGGCATCCATCCCAAGATCGACTTTTCCGACCTTAACACCATCATTGAGACGGTCGAGACGTGCAACAAGATTCCCGTACACGAGCGTGCTCCCTATGGTGGTTCTCTGGTCGTGTGCGCCTTTAGCGGCTCCCATCAGGACGCCATCAAAAAGGGCTTCCAGCTCCGCGAGCGCGAGAACCTGCCCTATGACGCCCCTTGGCAGATTCCCTACCTGCCCCTGGATCCTCAGGACATTGGCCGTACGTACGAGGCCGTCATTCGCGTCAATTCGCAGAGCGGCAAAGGCGGAGCCGCCTGGATCATCCTGCGCCAACTGCAGTTGGATCTTCCAAGAGGCCTGCAGGTCGCCTTCTCCAAGGTCGTCCAGAGAACAGCGGACGACCTGGGCCGGGAGCTACGGTCACAGGAGATTACCGACTTGTTCGAGAAGACCTACTTCCTCAAGGAGAATCCGCGGTTCAGCATTGTCGACTACAGCATCCTGCCTGACCGCGGTTCTTCACCAGCACCCCCGGAGCCGGGCAAGACGCAGGATACCAAAGACTTGAAGCGAGTTTTTGAAGGAGTCATTTTCTGCGACGGCAAAGAGTTTAAGCTGCGCGGCCGCGGCAACGGACCCATTTCGAGTCTGGCCCACGCGCTCAAGGGGGTCGGCGTCAACCTCGACGTGCACGACTACAAGGAACATGCTATTGGCAGAGGTCGCGACGTCAAGGCCGCGACGTACATTGAGTGCACGGGGCCGGGCAGCGACACGACTGTGTGGGGCATTGGCATCCACCACGACGTGGTGCAGAGTTCACTGACGGCCCTCCTCAGCGCTGCCAGCAATGTAAGTGGCGCCCTTTCCTACTCGGTGTTCCGGCGACAGGCAGACTGACTCGTATGCCATCAGTTTGCCACCAGCCGTGCGGGCAGTCCGCTTGTCCCGAGGCCGATTTCACAGGGCGAGGTGAAGGAGCTGGATCTGAACGGCGGCGCGAACGGGACGAGCGTCGTGAGCACTCTGGAGGTAAAGACGGGCGAAATTTAGGCCCAGCAAGACGCTGGGAGGCCATGAAGTGTCGTAAATTGAATATACCGCACGAGAAAAGCTGGAGAGCGTGTTTCGAAACCATTTGCTTCCTGGGCTTGAGAGTGGTGAAAGGGGTAATGGATAGGTATCTGTGCTTGGTATAGGTTAGGTGGAGTACTCTGTACATACTCGGCGAGTGAATTGTCACCCACCAGTAGGTGCCTGGTAGGTACAGTGGTTTGGTGGGCGAGCCTGGTAACGGCGTGCATACAGCAGTACAGTATTCGTACTACCTAAGGAGCTGGCCCTGGTCGGAAAAACGCTTCCCCTTGGCTGAGTCGGAGGGGAAGAAAGCTTCCAACAATAGGTACTTTGTAGGTAGGTGCCTATGGGCGGATTCCTGAGGTATCTGTGATCCACAGTGTGGCACCGGTACATACCTAGTACCTGGGCAGTGGGGGGTCGATGGTTCTAGCACCCCCTTGTTGCCATGGAAGGTGTGGGGGCAATTATTACGAAGACGGCAGATGGGGAGAAAAACAAACAAAACAAATGGACGGGGTGGATCGAAGTGCCGCATCGCGGCGAGGCCACGATGAGGTGGTCGCGTAGAAAACAATAAGAAGACGGTCAGAGGGAGTGCGAGCGAGAAGAATAAGCGTGTCGAGCGATGAGCAAGACGTGCGCTCTCCGGCTTGGTCGCGACGAGAGATAAAGTTGGCCACCCCTAACTAAAAGATGGCAGGCAGGGAGAATACAGTGCGAATGGGGCCGGCCACGAGGCGTGCGGTGCGGGGGAAACGAGGCACAGGAGAGCACAAAAACTTGCACCCATGGTTCCGGCCCGCTTGACTCGGGGGGGAGCGCCTGTACGGTGAGACAGGGCTAGACGAGGAGGGCGCGGCAGCTAAAGATTTGACGGCCGCTGCTGTTGCTGTTGCCGCTGTTGCTGCTGATGCTGCTGATGCTGCTGATTCTGCTGCTCGAAGGAAACGACGCGGTCGGGGAGGGCTTGGTGCCTCGCCGGCAGTATGTACATATACTAGATGCTACCAGAGCTTGTAGCGGTCAGTCGGCAGCTGCTGGTGCCCCGAGACTTCCAGAAGTTGTCGTGGTTGCGGCCTGCCCCGTCGGTACAAGCAGAAAGCCACGGAGAGGTGCTTTTTGCGCAGTACACGGGCGTGTTTCTACATGTGTGCTGGGCATGATGATGTATCTCCGGACTCGTTTCACCCGCCCGCCGCCTGATGCAGCCCGCTGGTGGCGACAGAAGCTGGGGGGGCTGCTACAGGGCTCGCAGCACTCGCCAAGCCACAGCACTCTCTCCCCCCCTCGGGCCCAGCCAAACACTGCCCTCTGGCCGGGATAGCACGGTCGACGGGCAACTTTGCTTTTCACCAGGCGTTTACCAGCAACTGCGGCTGTCTATTCCTACTCGTCGTCCATCTGTCTCCTCTCTCCCCTCTCCATCATTTTCCATCACTCTTCTCCCACGCTCCCTCGGCTCGCCGCTCTCTCCCGCAACCCAAAACTGTTGTTGCCCTAACCGTTCTCGTGCGTACCGAGCAGGTACCGGATACTTGGCAGCGCGCACGCTGGCCCGACAGCCGGTAAGTTTCTGGGACCGTCAACAACTTGGGACTCGGCTGCACCACTCCCCCCCCCCCCCATCACTATCCTTGCCCTCCCCCTCCCAGCTCATCCGCACCCCTTTGCGAACGCGCCCTGTGCAACCTCCCATCCATCCTCCTTCTCCCATCCTACTTCGTCCAGTCTTTTTTTCCTCTTGCCCCGGAAGAGCCAGGCTCTTTACTTTCTCTACTTCTTCTCGACTCTCGCAAGAGCGCAAAGCCTCGACGTACGCCCAATCTTGGGTCCCTCCCTCCCCCCCCCCCCTCTTCTTCGATTCCACCTCTCCT
>JAPEBW010000364.1:0-58601 GCA_027405785.1 Ophiocordyceps robertsii | reverse complement strand
ACAATAAATAAATACTTTAGATTTATGTTTAATCTTAATATAATTTATTATAAGGCTTTAAAACGGATTTAGAAATACTTAAATTACTTACCTCTTTTAGGTATATACTATACTATAAATAATAACTTATATATAAAAATAAGTAATATAAATATATAGGAGTAGTATCGCCTTTCTATAACTACGGGCAACGACGGGACACTATTTACCACGCGATAATAAGCTATAGGCTTACTAGTAAGGTAAGGGGGACGCTACTATAGCGACTCCGCAACGCGGGCGAGGTGCGGGCGAAGCTCTAAAAATAGGAGACGGCGGCCACGCTAGTAAGATAGTTCTTAGGCCTAGGGCGCCTATAACAATTTAATCTAGCAATGCGACTATACCGAGGGGAAGATAGGGTATACGCGACGGCTCCGGCTATACTTTAGTTAAGAGGGGACACATATTAATTAAATCGCCCCCCTAGCTCGGCTTAGGGGAATAATCTGCTAACATAATAAAACGCTACGAAGCACTAAAACGCCGGAAACTTCCCCCCCCCCCCAAGACCCCTATTTAGCTTATAGGGCCCTTATTAGACCTACCCCGGGCTAGCGCCTTAGCTAGCTTCCCCCCCTCGGTTCCCCCCTCTAACACTAATCCTCTACCCTAGCTAAAGCCTAAGCTCGTTATTGTCGTGCCCGGCGCCGCGTCGGGCGCGACCGGGAGCGACGGCGGACTTCCCCGTCTAGGGAGTGCTACGGGAACGTCCCGCCTAACTACGACCGCGGGTTAGAGTAACGGGCGCCCTCCCCCTCCCGCGCCTATAATAACTTAGAGTCGCGGCGGGAGTAGAAGTAGAAGACGTTATCTTGCTAATAGCCCGCTAAGGCGTCGGCTTTAAGGCTTATAGGGTTCCCGATATTAGCGTCGAAGGCGGCACGAGGCCGAGCCGGGTAAGGCGACTTAGATAATACCTAGTCGATTAAGCGGTGTTAAGCGTCGTAAGAAAATTAAGGGGGAGAGACCCGGCCTTACCGTAAGTAAAAAACTAAAGGTACTTAAGGTCTAAGCTAAGGTCTTTAATATCCCCCTCCTTACTAGCTAGGTTAGGAACGGGGGCAACGCGGGCACGCTTCGGGGCGTTAGCCGCGGGGCTACTAGCCCCGGTGGCACTGCTCTTAAAGAGACTACGAACCCGTTTCGGCGTAGCCGGGGGGACGTCGCGGCCCGTAGACGGGCTAAGGGTAGGCGAGGCAAGGAGCGAGGTAAGGTCGTCGTTGTAGTCGCTATCGCTACCGCTCCTAAGGTCGGAAACGATATAAACGGTGTCGGAACCGGGTAGGGGGCTAACCTCGTCTTTAAGGACCTCGGTCTCGGTCTCGGCCTCGTTATCGTTGCCGTTATCGTTATCCCGGTCCTCCCCTTCCTTTAGCTCGTTATTACTAATATTAAGCTTAAGCTCCCTTAAGTCGGACTTATCGGTCTCGATAGCCTTTCCCTTACCCTTGCCCTTAGGCACCCCCTTATACTTAAGCTTGCGGGCGAGGGCGGCGCGCTCCTAAGCATAGGCCTTCGCGAGAACCTTAGCTTAGGCTTTCTTCTTAGCCTTAGCCTTAGCCTTAAAGTCTTTTAAAACGATAAGAATCTTAGGGGGCGGGGGCTTAAGCGGGACGAGAGCGGCGCGGGCACGCGTAAGGTTAAGGTTAAGTAAGAGACCCTTAAAGGCGACATCCCGGCCTTTATAGCCGCTAAAGCTAAGGTAGTTAGCTATTATAAATAGCGCGTTCTTTATACTCTTTAAGTTCCGGGCTATAGCGTAAACGGTTTAGTAGATAACTATAACGGTACTATTAACCTTATTAGCAAGCTTAGCGTTAGCTTCGTAGGCCGTATACGCATTATTAACGAAGCGGCTAAGGGTAAAGGCGAGTAGCTTAATATTTTTATTAAGGGAAGCCGGACTAAGGGGAGCACTAAACGCGAGAGCCTATACCGTAGTAAAGCCGGTACGCTACTAAAGCTTTATCGCCGCGGAGGCGAGCTTTATATATATAGAGCGCTTAATAAGCCGGCCGGATTTATACGACTCTTTTTAAGCGGTATAAAGCTTATAGGCTATATCTTCGCTTATAGCGGTAAGCTATAAAGGAGATTAGCCGAGGTATATAAATAGGTTTAACGTAAAGCTACTTATCCGGAAATAAAAACGGTTGCTTAAGGAGTATATAATATACGCTTTTATAGAGATAGCTAAGAGAGGATTAGTTATGCGGACTACGCACGCTTATACGGCAGACACGACTTAGATATATATAGGCTTAGTTTTAATAGCCTTAGAAAACTATAAGCATATCGTCGCTTAATAGATAGCCTATATATATATAATAAGGAATTTTATACTCGGTACTATAACGGGCCCGGGCCTTTTTATCCTTAGTATCTTTACTTAGTAGCTTAAGGAGTAGACCTATATTAAGGTTAGAAAAAGTAACTTTCTTTTTCGGTATAGTAGCGATAGAGAAGATAAATACGACGACGGCGGAATAACGGTTACGCGAAGGGGGCGGGGCGGTAAAAAGGCGGTAGGCTCGCGAGAAAGATAAGCGCGTTTATAGCAAAAGAAGGAGGAGCGTAAGTATACGCGCGCGGTGCGTAAAAGGCTTTATCCTTAAAGCTAGGCGCGAGATTAGTAACCGGGCGGCGCGAATAAATAACGGTCCCGATTAAGATTACGCGCGTATAGCGGGGCGCCGAATTCCTATTAGCGGGGACCGCGATAGACTTACTATTTAAGGTCGCGCTACCCGCGGGAGGGGCGCGGGTTAAGATCCTATTTACCCCTCCCGCCCCCGTATTAAGAGGGCGGATAAGGGGGATAGGAGAGGGTTTACTGCTTATACCTTAGGCCTAGAGCGTAATGCTTTAGACCGCGGGCCGCCCGGGTTAAAGGCGGCCCTAGCCTCGCTAGGCCGCGTCGAACTGCTTAGCGAGCGGGATATACTCGCGGCGGAAGACGTACTCCCTTTTTCTTTATATAAAGTTATAAGACCTCGTGCGAGGCGGACTAAGCGCGAATAAGAGGAGGTTTTACCCCGGGCACTCCGGTTTTTCCCTTTTATTTATAAACATCGAATTTCTAAAAACCTAGATTAAGTCCTTAGCGTAAACTTAATAATAATAATAATATAAATATATATAATAATAGAATTAATAATAATAATAATAATAGAATTAATAATAATAATAATAATACTAATAATAATAATAATACTAATAATAATAATAATACTAATAATACTAATAATACTAATAATACTAATAATACTAATAATACTAATAATACTAATAATACTAATAATACTAATAATAATAATAATAATAATACTAATAATAATAATAATACTAATAATAATAATAATACTAATAATAATAATAATACTACTAATACTACTAATAATAATAATAATACTAATAATAATAATACTAATAATAATAATACTAATAATAATAATAGTAATACTACTAATAATAATAATACTAATAATAATAATAATACTATTAATACTAGTTATAATACTAAATATATACTAAAGGGCTATACTAATGCTAATTAGGCTAGAGATACTATTAATAGAAAATCCACCTCCGGCTATATAATAACAATAGGATTAAATATTATAAGTTAGAATAGCATGCAATAAAAATCAGTTGCTCTTTCTAGCTATAAATTAGAATATATAGCTATAAGTAAAGTAGTAAAAGAGCTTATATATCTAAATAACGTTTATAACTATATTAATAACGCCTTAAAATTAAATATTACTATACTTATACCCCCTTTATTAACTAATAACGAAGGAGCTAAAAAGCTAGTAGAAAACCCTGAATTTTATAAAAGAACTAAGCATATAGATATAAGATATTATTTTATACGAGAAGAAATAATAAATAATAAAGTACAATTAGCATATATTAATACTAAAGACTAGCTAGCAGACGGCTTTACTAAAGGTCTAGATATAAATAAACATAAGACCTTTATAAATAATATAAGCCTTAAATAAAACTATATAATCTAGCTATATAAAATATATACCTAGCTTATAGGGGAATATTAAAATACTATAGCTTAAAATATAGCTATTAGTATTATAAGATAATATTATAACTACTATATGCTTTAAATACAGCTATAGTAATAAGATTACTATATATAACTACTATATGCTTTAAATACAGCTATAGTAATAAGAATATTATATATAACTACTATATGCTTTAAATGTAGCTATAGTAATAAGAATACTATATATAAATACTATATACTTAAAATATAGCTATAGTAATAAAAATAAGATATACTATACTTAAATACTATAAGTAAGCAAATAACTATAATTAAAATAATAAGTATATATAAGACCTAGGTCTTACCTTAGTAATTAGATCAAACGAATAATCGGTCTTTTTTATAAAGGGGAAGAAGATCTTAAGCTTTAAAACTTAATGTCTTAGATGCTTAAAATAATAACTTAGCTGCTTAAAAAAATAACTCAGCTGCTTAAAATAATTCCTCGGCTGCTTAAACTAGATTCCTTAGCTGCTTAAAATAATACTTTGCTGCTTAAAAAGTCTTATAAGATTAACTAATAATCGGTCTTTACTAAAAAAGGAAGAATAGCTAAAGAGAAGGAGGATTATCTATATAATAAGAGATTTATATCTATTTAAATATCCTTTTCTTTAATAAGCTTTTTAGCTATTTATAGCAATATAACTATAATAAAACAACTTTTTACTTAAACGCTTTTTTACTTACTACCTTCTTTTACCTTCCTCTTAATAACTTATTTTAGTTACTTATTTTACTTTTTATAACTATTTTTAGTTTAAGTAAGTAAAAGCTTCCTTTTACTTATATACCTTATTCTTACTTATACTTTTACTATAAGTATATCCCGCTTATTAAGTAGTTCGACGCGGCTTAGTAAGGCTAGGGCCGCCTTTAACTTAAGCGGCCCGCGGTTTAAAGCATCGCGCTTTAAGCTTAAGGTATAGGTAGTAGACCCTTTTTTATCCCCTTTATCTACCCTCTTAATATAAAGGCGGGAGGGGTAAACGGGACTTTAACCCGCGCCCCTCCCGCGGGTAGCGCGACCTTAAATAGTAGGCTTATAGCGGTCCCCGCTAATAGGAATTTAGCGCCCCGCCGTGCGCGTATATTCTTAATTAAAACTATTATTTATTCGCGCCGCTTAGTTATTAATCTTACGCTTAGCTTTAAAGATAAAGCCTCCCGCGCACCGCGTATATATACTTATACTCCTTTTTCTTTTACTATAAACGCGCTTATCTTTTTTTTAAGCTTATCGCCTTTTTAACGCCCCGCCCTTTTTATATAACTATCGTTTTACTATTATTATATTCGTTTTCTTTATCGTTACTATACTAAAAAAGAAAGTTACTTTTTTTAACTTTAATATAAGTCTACTCCTTAGGCTACTAAGTAAAGATATTAAGGATAAAAAGGCTTAAGCCCGTTATAATACTAAGTATAAAATTCCTTATTATATATATATAAGCTATCTATTAAGCGATAATATACTTATAGTTTTCTAAGGCTATTAAAACTAAGCCTATATATATTTAAGTTATATCCGCCGTATAAATATATATAGTTTATATAGCTAATCTTCTTTTAGCTATCTTTATAAAAGCGTATATTATATACTCCTTAAGTAACCGTTTTTTTTTAAGTAAGTAGCTTTATATTAAACTTACTTATATACCTTAGCTAATCTCTTTTATAGCTTACCGCTATAAGTAAAGATATAGCTTATAAGCTTTATACTGCTTAAAAGGAGTTATATAAATCCGGCCGGCTTATTAAGCGCTTTATATATATAAAGCTCGCCTCTGCGGCGATAAAGCTTTAATAGTATACTAGTATTACTATAGCACGGGCTTTTACGTTTAGTACTCCCCTTAGTCTAGCTTCCTTTAATAAAAACGTTAAGCTACTTACTTTTACTTTTAGCCGCTTTATTAATAACGCGTATACGGCCTATAAGGCTAACGCTAAGCTTATTAATAAGGTTAATAGTACTATTATAGTTATCTATTAAACCGTTTATATTATAGCCCGGAACCTAAAAAGTATAAAAAACGCGCTATTTATAGTAGCTAATTACCTTAGCTTTAGCGGCTATAAGGGCCGGGATATCGCCTTTAAGGGTCGCTTACTTAACTTAGACTTTATATATACTCGCGCCGCTCTTATTCCGCTTAAGCCCTTACCCTTTAAGGTTCTTATTATTTTAAAAGACTTTAAGGCTAAGGCTAAGGCTAAGAAGAAGGCTTAAGCTAAGGCTCTCGCTAAGGCCTATACTTAAGAGCGCGCCGCCCTCGCCTATAAGCTTAAGTATAAAGGGGTGCTTAAGGGTAAAGGTAAGGGAAAGGCCGCTAAGATTAATATATTTAACTTAAGGGAGCCCGAGCTTAATATTAATAATAACGAGCTAAAGGAAAAAGAGGACCGGGACGATAATAACGATAATAATAACAAGGCTAAGACTAAGACTAAGGTCTTTAAAGATAAGGTTAGCCCCTTACCCGGTTTTAATACTATTCTTATCGTTTCCGACTATAAGAGCGGTAGCGATAGCGATTACGATAATAACCTTACTTCGCTCCTCGCCTCGCTTACCCTTAGCCTATCTACAGGCCGCGACGTCCTTTTAGCTACGCCGAAGCGGGTTTGTAGCCTCTTTAAGAGTAGTGCCTTTAAGGCTAATAGCCCCGCGGCCACCGCTTTAAAGCGTGCCCGCGCTAAGGCCTGCTATTACTATTACTTAAGTCCGCTTAGGCCCCTTTAAGCTTTAAGCTTAGCTATATTAAAGCTCTTTATATATAGCCTCCTTTATCGCGCTTTAAATAGCCTTATAAAGCTTAAAGTTAGCTTTTATTATAATTAACGCGCTTTTAGCTTACCTTTTAGTATAAAGGAGGGTTTTAACTACTACTTATACTTAATTAAATTATATATATAGGACTATACCTACGATTTTATTATAAGCCTTCTTTTTATTAATATTATATATAGCTTAATTAAGCTACGTACTATTATCTTTTTAAGGTAAGTTCGGCTTTTTATTTAAGTATATAAAGCTTAAGGGCGTTTTATCGCGCTATGCGCTATAGTCGATGCCGGTATAAAGCGGACTACCCCCTCGCCTTTACGTCCCTTAACTACGCTACGATATTATCTTAAAAGGGGTAACTAATATCGCTAAATTGATTTTTATTATTAATAAAAGTTTTAAACGCGATATATACTTACTTTAAGTAAGTATTTAGTTTGCGGAGAAGTTTTTTTTTTAATATTCCCTTTAGCTATATAATAATAATAAGATTAAATATTATTAGTTAAAATAGTATATATAAAAATTAGTTATTCTTTTTAGCTATAAATTAAAATATATAGCTATAAGTAAAGTAGTAAAAGAGCTTATATATTTAAATAACATTTATAACTATATTAATAACACTTTAAAATTAAAGATTATTATACTTCTACCCCCTTTATTAATTAATAATAAAGGAGCTAAAAAGCTAGTAAAAACCCTTAAACTTTATAAAAGAACTAAGTATATAGATATAAGATATTATTTTATATAAGAAGAAATAGTAAATAATAAAGTATAATTAGTATATATTAATACTAAAAACTAGTTAGCAAATAGCTTTATTAAAGGTTTAAATATAAATAAAGATAAGACCTTTATATATAATATAAGCCTTAAGTAAATAAACTATATTATCTAGCTATTATAAAAGAATATTAAAATACTATAGCTTAAAATATAGCTATTAGTATTATAAGATAATATTATAACTATTATATGCTTTAAATATAGCTATAGTAATAAGAATACTATATATTATTACTATATGCTTTAAATATAGCTATAATAATAAGAATATTATATATTACTACTATATACTTTAAATATAGCTATAGTAATAGGAATACTAAATAATTACTATATGCTTAAAATATAGCTAAAGTAAAAGAAATACTATACTTAATAATATAAGTAGGCAAATAATTATAATTAAAATAATAAGTATATATAAGGCTTAGGTCTTACCTTAGTAATTAAATTAAACGAATAATCGGTCTTTTTTATAAAGGGGAAGAAGATCTTAAGCTTTAAGACTAAACGTCTTAAGTATATAAAATAATAACTTAGCTACTTAAACTAAATTACTTAGCCACTTAAAATAATACTTTACTACTTTAAAAGTCTTATAAAATTAACTAATAATCGGTTTTTACTAAAAAGGGAAGAATAGCTAAAAAAAAAGATTATTTATATTATTATTATTATTATTATTATTATTAAGTTTACGCTAAAGACTTAATTTAGGTTTTTAGAAATTTAATGTTTATAACTAAAAGAGAAAAACCGGAGTGCCTAGGGTAAAACCTCCTCTTATTCGCACTTAGTCCGCCTTATATAAAGTCTTATAACTCTATATAAGGAAAAAAGGGGGTACGCCTTTTACTATAAGTATATCTTACTCGCTAAGTAGTTCGACGCGGCTTAGCAAGGCCGGGGCCGCCTTTAACTTAAGCGGCCTATAGCTTAAAGCACCGCGCTTTAAGCTTAAGGTATAAGTAGTAAACCCTCTCTTATCCCCCTTATCCGCCCTCTTAATACGGGGGCGGGAGGATAGGCGGGATTTCGACCCGCGCCCCTCCTATAAGTAGCGCGACTTTAAAAAGTAGGCTTATAATAATCCCTATTAATAAGAATTCGGCGCCCCGCCGCGCGTATATATTTTTAATTAAGCTCGTTATTTATTCATGCCGCTTAATTACTAATTATACGCTTAGCCTTAAGGATAAAGCCTTTTTTATACCGCGCGCGTGCGTTTACTTTCCTCTTTTTTTTATTAAAGACGCGCTTATCCTTCTTATAAGCCTATTATATACTTACCGCCCCGCCTTCTTTATATACTTATCGTTTTATCGTTATATTTATTATCTTTTTCTTTACTATACTAAAGAAGAAAGTTACTTTTTTTAACGTTAATATAAGTTTACTCCTTAAGCTATTAAGTAAGGATACTAAGAATAAAGAGGCCCGGGCTTATTATAGCACTAAGCGTAAAATCCCTTATTATACGTATATAAGCTATTTATTAAGCGACGATATACTTATAGTTTTCTAAGGCTATTAAAACTAAGCCTATATATATTTAAGTTGTATTTGCTATATAAGCATACGTAGTTTATTTAGCTAATCTTCTTTTAGCTATCTTTATAAAAGTATATATTACTTACTCTTTAAGTAACTATTTTTATTTCCGGGTAAGTAATCTTATATTAAACTTACTTATATACCTTAGCTAATCTCTTATATAGCTTACTGCTATAAGCGAAGATATAGCCTATAAACGTTATATTGCTTAAAAGAAGTTATATAAGTCCGGTTAGCTTATTAAGCGCTTTATATATATAAAGCTTACCTTTATAATAATAAAACTTTAGTAGCGCGCCGGTACTACTATAGCACGGGCTCTTACGTTTAGTACTGCCTTTAGCCCGGCCTCCTTTAATAAAAACGTTAAGCTACTTACCTTTACCCTTAGCCGCTTTATTAATAACGCGCGCGCGGCCTATAAAGCTAACGCTAAGCTTATTAATAAGGTTAACGGCACCGTTATAGTTATTTACTAAACCGTTTACGCTATAGCTTAAAATATAAGGTGGCTGGCAGCTAGGCGGGGGGTGCCCCGTAGGACTAGTGGTGCGGTCGCCTTATAAAGCTAGCGTAAGGGGCAGTAATACCGTTAGGTGTTATTGGCGGACTTTTATCTATTGGTGCGACGGCAACCCCTCCCGTTATATTATAATTATAACACCTAACTATAGCTCTCTATTCGAGACCGGGCGACGGACAGCACCGGCTCGGCTACGTTAAGCTAATAGGGCAAGCACGTAATAGGCGCGCGGCAGCAGCGGGGCATAAGACCTAAGGCGCATTAAGACGTCGGGTAGCTAAGCCTATAGGTAACTATATTAACTAGCCGAAGGGCGCGGCGCGCTAGGCCTTAGGAGCCCGCGTTAGCTAGGGTATCCCTGCTTATAGGAACTAGGGCCTATAGGCAAGCGCTCGGAAGGAAGCGTGTTAATTAAATTAGCAGCCCGAGGACGTGCTGCTATAAAGGGGGGATAGTTATAAGGTGGCTAGTAGCTAAGCGGGGGGTGCCCCGTAGGACTAGTAGTGCGGTTGCCTTATAAAGCTAGCGTAAAGGGCAGTAATACTGTTAGGTATTATTAACGGACTTTTATCTATTAGTGCGACGGCAACCCCTCCCGTTATATTATAAAGAAATCCTTAAAATATCCTTAAATATTTTCTTAAAATTATAATTAAGTTTATCTTATGTTTTTAAAGTCTTTTTATAGTTAAAAACGGGCTAAACTATAGTTAAAAGATCTTAAGAAAATCCTTAAATATCTTTTAAAAATGCTAGTAAATTTTACTTAGCGGTTTTTAAGGTATTTTTTATAGTTATAAACGTTATAAACTTTAGTTAAAAAGCTTTATAAGCTTTTTTTAAGATCTCTTAAAAACTTAAGCGGGGTCCGTTTAATAATATTTATTGCGTTTTTTAAGGCGCGCTTTTATAATATATACTTTAAGTATTCCCGCTATAAAGACTTTTATTTATATTAAGTTTTCTATAGAGGATCCTTAAAAGCTTAGTAAGCAGTTTTAGTATAGCTGCTTAATGTTTATAAGAAGTGCTATATTTACTATAGCTTTACTAAACTCTTAGTACTTAGTTTTACTATTAGTACTTTTATTATAAGTACTTTAAGAGCTTTAAAGTAAATGCTTAAAAAATAATTATTTAAAAAATATAATCTTTTTTTTTAGTTATTCTTACTATAACTTTAAGCCGCTATAAATATATAGGTAAAGCGTTTATTACTTTAACTTATAGTTATAGCTAGGCGGTGCGGCTTTATTTTACTTTAATAATTAGCGGGTTTAAAATAACTTTAAAAAGTACTTATTATAGCACTAAGGATTATAAAGATAATCTTAAAATCTAAAATAAAAGTAGTAAAAAAGGTAAAGAGGCTAGATTAAAGGTAAGCTTAAGTTAAGCTTATTATAAATTATATTTAAAGATTAAGGTAATAGTGTTTTAGTGCTTTATAGTATTTATTATATTAATAATAAGTAAGCTTTTTAAGGTAAGCTAGGAAAATAGTTTAGTTAACGTGCGCCCCTCTTTAAGTTAAAATATAACGAAAGTACTTATATATACAACTTTATTATATTAGTATAGCCGGCTTATAAAGTGAAATTATTATAAGCGTTTTCAGCTAAAAAACAATATAGCTACTATTCTCTACTTTAAAAGTTTTATACGTACTTTACTTATATTATAAAACTATTATAAAACGCCTTTTTTTCTTTATTAATAAGCTTATAGCTAATTATTATATAGTAAATAGTATTTAAACGTTATTTATACTTATAAAAAGGCAATATTATACGAAGAATATTATAATAAAAAAGGAAATTATTAAGGCCTATTACTTTAATACATATTAAGGTAATTATAAAGCTTAAGTACTTCCTATTTGTTTTTAGATTATTAATAGTTATATAATTTATTAAAGCTAATTTCAATTAAAGCTTTAGTAATAGCTTTATAGATAAAACATCTTTACCTTTATATTTAAAATTTTTTAATAGTATATTATCTAAGTTTAAACCTTTTACTTAGTGCTTAATTATAAAGTTAAATAATACGAAGTATTAATACTATTATGCTTATTCTTACTTAAAAGAGGTTTAGTATATAAACGTTTTAAGGTTAAAATAGTAAAATAAGACTTTGAATTTTTATATAGCTCTTTTAATATAATATTATTAGTATTTAAATAGCTTTATAATAATAAATAGTCTTTAGTTTTAAGCTTTATAATTTAACTTAGCTTTTATAACCTTTTTTAACTAAAATAAAATGAAATAGTAATAACTTTAATTATTAAGCTAAGATATAATACTTACTATTAAATACTAGAATATATTAGTTTTATTTTAAATATATCTTTTAAGTTATAATCTTAAAATCAAGGTATATTAATAAGTATATTCTTTAAAACCTAAAACACTATTTATTTACTTATATTAAGGTTTACTTTTCTAAGCTTCTTATTATTATTATTACCTTTAAAGAATATTAGAATACGTTTACTATATAAAAGTCATAATAAATAAAATAATAATAGTAGTTATAAAACCTAAAAAAAACTTAAATATCTTACTAAGTATAAAGTACTAGCTTTTTTAATAATTACTTTTACTTATTAAAAACTAATTTATACCTTAATAACTAATAAAATAAAACTAAGGAATTTAACTAATTATTAATAAAAAGTATTTTAAAATATTTTTATAAAAAAGATTCTTCGCGAACTAAATACTCGCTTAAAGTAAGTATATATCGCGTTTAAAACCTTTACTAATAATAAGAATTAATTTAGTAGTATTAGTTACCCTCTTAAAACGATATTATAGCATAGCTAAGGGTCGTAAGGGTAAAGAAGTAGTCCGCCTTATCTTAATATTAACTATAGTATATAGCGCGATAAGACGCTTTTAAGCTTTATATACTTAAATAAAAAGCTAAACTTTCTTTAATAAGATAACGGCGTATAGCCCGCTTAAGCTATACGAATACTAATAAAAAAAGGCTTATAACGAAATCGCGGGTATAGTTTTATATATATAGTTTAATTAAGTATAAGTAGTAGTTAAAGCCCTCCTCCGAGCTAAAAGGTGCGCTAAAAGCGCGTTAACTATAGTATAAGCTAATATAAGGCTTTATAAAGCTATTTAAAGCGCGATAAAAAATATAATAAATAAGGAACTTAGATAAAGCTCGGGCTAAAACCTAGGGGGACTTAAGTAAACGTAGGTAATAATAGCGGCGGGCTTAAAAAAGCTGGTACGCTATAATATAATAGTAAAATCAGTCCCGCCTTAGTATAAGCATAAGTTAATAGTAGTCTTAATAAAGGTAATGCTTAATATTTTAAACTAATAGCTAAAGAATATAGTAAAGGCGATTAATATATATAAAGAAGTAAACTATACTCTCCCGCAGCCTATAGGCTAAATACAGCATAAATAACACGCGACATAAATACGCTAAAATATATATTCAATCCGCTATACAATTCTATATATTATATATATTACATAATATTGTTTTACGCAATTATAACCAAGGTATAAGCAGATTAAGAAGAGGTATATATAGAAACTATATTTATAACCTATACTAAGTCGCTCCGCCACTTTGTATTCTTTGCAGAATTAATCCCTAGACTTATAAATATAATATTAACTTAATAATAGCTATTAGCCTACTATACGTAACAGCGCTAGATAGGGGGCTCTTTTCTAAATTACTTAAGTTACTTATAACTTAGGAATTATCTATATAAGAAGGCCTTAGTCCCCTTTTTACTTTAGATAGATTATTAACCTTATATACACATATCTTACCTATTTCTTTACCTTTTCGCACGCTCTTTATATTTTTATAATCCCCTTACTTATAGCTATAAGCCTGCTCTCTTTTATACCTATTTGCTCCTTAATTATATAGTACTTAATATCTCCTTTATTATAGTAGTAAGGCGTTTACTTAGTAAGAATATTATAATTACGTTTAATATAGCGGTATAGCCTTAGTAATAAAACTAAGATTAAGTAAAAAGCGTTTTTAGGCTAAAGGTAGTAATAGCGCGTAGGTTTTATATAGTAATAGCGAAGAATATCTTAGTAAGCGTCTTTAAGACGGATAAGATACTTTTAATTAAGGAGATTGCTAATATTAACAAAGTAAAAGTTATATAAGTAAGAGTAATACGCTTTTAAATAAAAACGTTTATAGCTATAACTTTTATAATTAGTATAAGTAGCTTAGCGGAGGCTAATAAGCTATATAATATAAGCTTATTTCTTAAAGCTTAAATATTTTAATACAAACTATATAATAAGTTAGTTTAGTAAACTTAGTGCTATAATTATTATAAATAGAAGTATATTATAAGGCGTTATACTTTAATATAGCTTTATACTTACTATAAAAAGACCTTATATATAAGCGGAGAAAATAAGTACTACGTAAAAAAGGCAAAATCCTTTATAACTACGTATTTAATAGTAAGTAGTACTTAGTATAGTCTTATATATATTTTAAAGCAGTAAAAGCTTAAAATAAAGTAAGAGACTATTACTTAAACTGCTTATAATAGTTTATTAATACTTATAGCTAGCTAGACCTTTAAGTCCCCTTTCTTTTTTTAGAAAGCTATAAGCCCGCCTTATTATAAGTATAAAAGCACCTTAAGCGACTAAAAAAAAGATAATTAAACGCTATAAGCCCCCTTAGTAAAAGCTTAAGTAGTAAGCGCTAACTTAAGTAATATTAAATAATATATAAAATAATAAAGCATATTGCTCTTAACTTTATTATAAATTATAACGAACTTTACTTTAACCCTTTATATATAAATCGAAAAGCGTTTTATTACGATATATAGAAAGAATATAAGTTAATACGATTAGGCTTTACTTATTACGCTAAATATAACGTAATAGCACTTTAAAAAGTAAGGAAAATATTAGGCTTTAAGGCCTTAGCTTTAAAAGGCGTACTATACCGGCTTATTTATAAAGAAGGCTAAAATACAATATACGTTTATAAGAGATATAACATAAAGATGTAAGTACTATAAACTAAATATAATTAAAAAAAGATGATTTTTAGTAATAATATAAAGTTAAAGTCTTTATACTTACTACTAAAGGGAATATAAATAGACTTAGCTAAAGCTATATAAGAAATTAATAGCTAAGACTTATAAATCTTAATTAAAGACATTAATATTTACTACCTGCTTTAAAATAGCTACGATTAAACTTTTAATAAAGCGGAATAGTTTATAAAGAACGCTATATAGCTTTAGCTTAAATTAGCTACGCTATAAAGCAAATATACATATTTCTTTTATAAGTATAACGATAATATAATTGACTTTATATAAGCTATAATAAAGATAGCCGCTTAGTTTTAAAGCCTAGACTTAGACTTTATTAGATTTAACTATATCTTATAAGTAGTCTTATTTAAAGTAAGCTTAAGACTATAGGAATTAATAGCTATATTAAGGTAAAAAGAGGCAGAGAAAAAAGTTAAAGTAAACGCTTTATCTAAGCTTAAGATATAGCAGCTTATACTTTATAGCTTATAAGAGAATAACGCGGAAATAAATAGCTTATATAACGACTTTAATAGGATCGCCTATATAATAATATAATACTAAAAATAAGCGATTTTAAAAGGTAATACATAGTTTACTTTAAAGGCGACTTAAGCTACTAAGAATATAAAGAAGACCTAAAAACACTATAAAGAACGCCGGACTTAAGTAAACTAAAAAGCGCTATAAAAAGCGACTATAGCTTAAAAGCGGGCTATATATAATATAAAATAAAAGTACTAAAAAGACTTTTTTAAGGAGGTTAATATAAATAACGCTAAGTTATAAAATATAAAGCAGTAAGCGCGGTTATATAATAAGCTACCTTTAAACTTAGTATACTTACTGCTATTAATTAAGAAAGGCTATAAACGCTAACTAACTTTTAACTTTAAGAAAAAAGCTTAACTTTTAGCAGAACGTTTTTTTTTAGCTAAAGCTATAATACTACTAAGACCTTCCTAGCTTATAGCCGAAAAAGACTTATTAATTAAGTAGCGTATTAACTTTATAAATATATCTTAAGTAATAAGTAAAATAGTAAGCTAAAAAGCGGCAAGCTTAAATCAAGTTCTTTTTAGTTTCCTTAAGCTTTATAGCTTAGTACTTTTAGCTTAATTAGTAATAGTATTTATAGCTAATATAAAAAATTATACTTTTTAACTTAATTCCGATTTATAAACATAGTAGTGCTATAAAAACAAACGAAAAAGCCCGGAGTATACTATACCGCTAAAGGCTAAAGGCTTTTTTTTTTACTTATAATAAGTAAAGTTTTAAAAATTTTTTTAGCTTAAAGGCTTATAACTATAGCGGAAGTATATAAAGTCTTACTTAAAGAGTAGTTAAAAAATAAGAAAAAGAGGTTTATTAAAGCGGTTATACTTTAAGTAATAAAACTAGTATATATAACTTAAGCTAAGAAAAGGATTATATTATTTCTTTAGCTAAATATTAAAAAGGCCTTTAATATAATTAACTAAGAAAGCCTTAAAAGGACTTAGCTCTTTAAAGCTACTTTAAGTAGTTTATAAAGCTAGCTTATAGCTTTAAAAGTAAGCGATACTTAACTTTTTATTTTAATAAAAAAGGCTATACTAATATAAATTACTACTAAGGTTTTTTAAAGATTTTTACTATTCTTAATCTTATTTCTTTACTATATAATACCTTTATATAAAAACTAAAGGAAGCTAAGAAAATCTATATTATTAGCGAAGCTAATAATATAAATGTTTTTAGTATTAGCTTTAAAAAAAGAATAATAATAACACGGCTTAAAGCGGCTTAAAAAGTATATATTAATTAAGAAAAGGAGTTTGTAGTAAACTTTAAACCTTTAAAAAGTAAACTTGTTTACTTTATAAGAAAATATAAAGTTATTATTACCTTTTTTACTTTAAAGCTAAGATAGTTATACTAGTTTAAAATACTAAGCTTTTAAAAGTATAAGTAAACTATAAGTTTTAATAAAAAGTATACTTTAATAAACTACGCGCTAAGCTAAAAAAGAAAACCTTAGCTATAATAAAGCTTATAATATTTATTTAAAGCTATACTTTACTTAAAGCTTAAAAGGTTTATAATAAAGTTATTTAGTTTTTTATATTATATGCTATAGTTATATTTTATAATATAACTTTAACGGGTAAAAAGCTTTAAATAATAGTAATAGAATTAACATAAAATTCAACTGCTTACTACTAAATAATTATAAGAGCTTACTAAGCTAAATTAGTTTAGTAGCTTAAGGCTAAGACTTAAACCCGCTTATAAACCTTTACTTAAATTAAAGAATAACTAATACTTTTAAGAGATTAAAAGACTCCGGAATCTTAAATTAAATTTAATATATATTAGCGGCGGTAGTAAAGCTACTTTAATAATATAAATAAGAGTTAAGGCGGCCTGCCCTTTTAAGACCGCTACTTAAAAAGGTATTAAAAGGGGTGCGGATTTAAGTTAAGTCTAGTAAGCTCTTAAAAAAGGAAGTTTTTTTTAAAGAATAAGCTAAGCAGTAAAACTTAAAGGAAGAGCTTATAAAGTAGCGCTAAACTACGCTTTACCCCGCTAACCTCCCGCCTTAGTTTAATAAAGCTTTAATACTTAACTGCTATAATACGCTACTTAAGTGCTTAAGCTTTATAGTTATTTAAATACGTATTAAAGTAATAAGCTTTAAAGATTTCTTATTTTACTATAATATGCTTAAAGTAATATCGCCCTTTTATAACTATAAGTAGCGATAAAATACTATTTACTATATAATAATTAGCTATAAGCTAATAAGTAAGGTAAAGGAAACGCTTTTATAGCGGCTTTATAATATAAGTAATATATAAGCAAACTTTTCAAAATATAAAATAGTAGCTATATTAATAAGATAGTTTTTTAGCTTAAGATACTTATAATAATTTAACTTTATAATATAGCTATATTAGGATAATAAAATAGCGTATATAGGGGCCTTAGCTATACTTTAACTTAAAGGAGGCGTACCTTAATTTTACCCGTCCCCTTAGCTTACTTTAAGAGGATAACTTATTAAAACGTAATAAATACTACGAAGTATTAAAACGCTACTATCTTTTTACCCCCCCCCCTCCTTTAGCGTATAAGATTTATAATAAGCCTAACTTAAGCTAGCGCTTTAACTAACCTTATAACCCCGCCCTTTTTTAACACCCCCCCCCTTTAATATTATTCCCCCCCCTTAGCATTATTCCCCCCCTTTTAATATTATTCCCCCCGTTAAATATTATCCCCCCCCCCTTAATATTATTCACCCCCCTTAAGTTTAGTTTTTAAGCTTGTTTTTATTATCCTTAATACTACGTTAAGCGCTACTTAAGGTCGCTATAAACTTAGTAAACTATAAGATAATATAAGGCCGCCTTACTTAATTATAACTATAAGTTAAAGTAATAAGCGCTTTTCCCTTATGCTTATAGCGGCTTAAGGTTATAGATAAGGTAAATAAAGAAAAAGTAGCTTTTTATTTAGTAGCTTTTTTAAGTGTTTGCTTTAAAGTTAAAGGAGTGCTTACTACTAAAAAGCTATTAGCCGCGGCGCGGCTAAGCGTTAAAAGTAGTATAAAACTAAGCTAAGTAAAGCGGCTTAAATAGTACTTAGTTAACTAAGCTAAGTTAAGCATTATAAAGAAAGTAAAAAAAAGTAACTTAGCTTTACTATAAGTAAAAAACTAATAGTACTTAAGGTTTAAGCTAAGAATAATAGAATTTTATAGTAATGTTTTTATACTAAAATCTACTTATAGTTAATATAGCTTTAGTAGTATAAACGTGTATTTTATAGCAGTAATAAGTATAATATTAACTATTTTATATTAAGTTAAAGTTATATAATTAACCTTTTTACCTAATTTTAATAAACTTGTAAATTACTATAAATATATATATAAAAGCGAAATATTCTTAAGTTTACTTTTAGTTATCTTAGCTTTATTTTAAATATATTTTATTTATTTAACTAAAGATCTCTTTATTAGTTTAAAGTTTAGACTCTTTATAGATAATAGTATATTTTTTTACTTTATATATAAAATATTAATAAAAATAGAACTTGCTATTCTCTATTTATTTAAATTATTATCTTTTATACTTATGTTATTCTTTTTAGCTTTAGCGATTATATATCTTAAATTTATACTTAGTGCTATATTAAACTTAAAATTATCTAGTTTAGATTTATATATATTTAGTTTTTTTAACTAATGTTCTTTATTAGAATTTTTTAAAGTAAAATTATAGTTAATATAGTTTTAAATATAAAAGGTTAAATAACTAAAGTATTAAATAAAGGTAGTATAAAATAAGTTAGACTTTATAGTATAGGAGTAGTATTAATAATAATAAGTTAACAGTTTTTAACTTAAGTAAAGAAGTTATAATAAATCACGCTTTTTATATACTTATAAGTATTTGTTTTTACGTATCTATATATACTTTTATACTAACATTATTCGATTTAGTAAATTTAGTTATAGTATTTTATATATTAGTTTTAATAGCTAATTATACTTTTATAGTTTATTTAAGTTAGGAGGAAAGTATTAGCTTATAAAGGTTTAATAAAAAAAAGTAAGTTAGCTAGTAGTTTATAAATACCCATTCTTATATAAGAAGTATTAAACACTTTTTTTTATATAACTTTAATTTAATAAGGGGTTATTTTATAAGAACTTTCTTTACTTAACTTTTTTTATTAGTTAACGACCGTCTATTTAGCTATAATAATAATTAAGCAATAAGGGAGGCTTAAATAAAAATAAAAGAGGAATATAGAAATCATACCGCTTCTCTTTATTTTATAGCGGACGGGCGTTTAGTATAACTAAACGAACTTATAAGAAATAAGAAGAGTAAAGAATATAAATATCTACCTTTAAAAAGTAAGCTAATAAGTAAATAGCAGAAGCTAAACGGCAAGAGTATTTTAAATTAGTACGCTACTTAAATTTACTTAAAGGGGGGGTTTAAGTTTAATTCTCTTTAAGCTAGGCTATTTACACCCTTACTTAAATCTCCTTAAGCTAAGCTATTAGCATCCGCTTCTTATACTTAACTACATATAGTTCTAACTAGCTTAAGTAATATTAAAGCTAATAGTTTGCTATATAATTTAGGTAATAGTTTTATACAAGATAGATTAAATAATAATTCTGCTATATTAAAGAAATCGGGTAGTAACGATATAAAAGATAAAGGTAAAGAAGTTAAAAAACTAGAAAATAATATAAATACCGTAAATAAAAATATAAAAGATAAAGATAAAAAAATAAAAAATAAAAAGGGAGTTAAATGCCTTATTAGCTAAAAAAGATTAAGAAAAAGAAGTTAAAAAAACAAAAAGTAATATAAGTTTAAATAATAATAATAGTAAAAATAAAATTTAGAAAACTAAGCTTAAAGCTAAAAAAGGATTATATATAGATTATGTATATAAACTGCAATAATATAAAATGCTTAATATATTTAAGTTAAGCGGGGGCAAATAAACCTATTATTTATTTAATAATATTATTATTTTTATATATTATTATTATTAAGTTTACGCTAAGGACCTAATTTAGGTTTTTAGAAACTCGATGTTTATAAACAGGAGGGAGAAACCGGAGTGCTTAGGGTAAAGCCTCCTCTTATTCGCGCTTAGTCCACCTCGCACAAGGTCTTATAACTTTACGTATTATTTTTATATACTTAAATTATAAAGTACTTTAAGGAGGCGTAGCGTTAGTATAATATACTAAGCTTTTTTTTTTTTAATCTCTTAAAAAATTTATAAAGTTCGTAGAATAAATATTTATATAAGTAAATAATTTATTAAAATATATAAGTATATTATTAGTTAACATTTAGTTAAAATACATTTTTATAGCGTATAAGACTAAGCTAAAATATATATTAAAATTATCTATATATAAGCGATAAGTATAGCGGCCTTAAGATAATTATTAAGCACGTACTAAGAGATATTAATATATAGACTTAGTATATACTACTTTTATTTTATAAAGTTTTATAGTTAGGTTGTATTATATATAAGTATTTATTAATTTCTTTTATTAAAAAATAACAACTATAAGATTATAAAAAAGTCATTTTTGTATTAGTTAATACTTATATAATCGATTATTCGTAACTAATTAATATAAGTTATCTATAAAATTTTAGTTTATTATTAAGACTTTGTTTAAGTATATAAATAATTATAAGTATAACTTTAGTTAAATATTATAACCTTAGTATAGCTAAAGCATTTATTTTTATTAAGTATATAAGATATATAAATTACGGATTAAAGTTACTTTATATTAAAAGACTTTTACTTATTAATATTCTACTTAATAGAAAATAATATTATATAGCAACTCCTATATATTAAGAATTATTAGCTGCTGGATTTATATTAAAAGACTTAAGGTCTTAAGACCTTTTTTCCTAACTCTTTAAGCTAAAAGTAAGGGTAATATAAGTACGCTTTAAGGTACCGTTTATAAAGTTACTTATTTTAAAAGCACTACTTTTAAAAAGGCTATAAGCGCGCTTAAGTATAGTAATAAGATTATTATTACTTATAAGCGGGCTAAAAGTAAGTTAAGTAAAAGTTAAAGTAAGGTTACTACCGCTATTATCGTTATTATTATTAGCATTAAAATTAATAAAGTTAATATTAAAGCTAAATAAAAGGTTACCTTTATTTTTAAAAGCCTTAGCTTTAATTTTAGCGTTATTCTTATTTTTCCCCTCTTTTTTCTCTTTATTATTATTATTATACTTAAGCTCTTTTAAGTTAAACATAAAGTCGGCTTTAATAGATTTCCCCTTACTTTTACCTTTAAGTACTCCTTTATATTTAAGCTTTTAAGTAAAAGCGGCGCGTTTTTAAGTATAAGCCTTAGCTAAAGCTTAAGCTTAAGCTTTTTTCTTAGCCTTTATCTTAGCTTTAAAATCTTTTAAAATAATAATAATCTTATAAAAAAAGGCTTTAGCTAAGTAAAAGCGGTATAAGTATAAGCCCTTATTAAGTTTAAGTTAAGTAAATAGCCCTTAAAAGCAATATCTTAGCCCTTATAGCAATTAAAGCTAAAATAGTTAGCTATTATAGCTAATATATGTTTATGCTTTTTAAGTTCTAGGCTATCGTATAAATAGTTTAATATATAACTATAATAGTGTTATTAAGCTTATTAATAAGCTTAATATTAGCTTTATAAGCCGCGCGCGCGTTATTAACAAAGCGGCTAAAAGTAAAAGTAAGTAGCTTAATATTTTTATTAAGCGAGGCTAAACTAAAAGCAGCACTAAATATAAAAGCCTGCGTTATAATAGCCCCGGCGCGCTACTTAAGCTTTATTATAGCGGAGGTAAGCTTTATATATAAAGAGCGCTTAATAAGCTTATTAAACTTATATAACTCCTCTTAAGCAGCGTAAAGCTAATAGGCCGCGTCTTTTTTAATAGCGGTAAGCTAAAAAGAGGTAAGCTATAAACTAAGAATAAGCTTAGTATAAAACTACTTACTTAAAAAAAACCATTACTTAAAGTATAAGTAATATACGCTTTTATAAAAATAGCTAAAAATACGTTAATAATACGGGCTATATTTACTTATGCGATATATATAGCTACGATATATATAAGGTTAATTTTAGTAGCCTTAAAATTTATAAGTATATTATTACTTAATAGGCGCTTTATATATATATTATATCTATTTTTTAATATAGTAGTAAATATACTATAACTAATAGTAGTAGTAGTAGTAGTAGTAGTAGTAGTAGTAATAGTAGTAGTATAGTAGTAGTAGTAGTAGTAGTAGTTATAATAGTAGTAGTAGTAGTAGTAGTAGTAATAGTAGTAGTAGTAGTAGTAGTAGTAGTTATAATAGTAGTAGTAATAGTAGTAGTAGTAGTAGTATAAGCCTTCTTAAGGCTTTTTTTAATTTTAGCCTCCTTAAAGCTTCCCTTAATTTTTTAGCTATATATAAACTAAAAGCTATTTTACATTTTTATATATAGACCTTATATAAATCTTTTATAAACCTTATTTTTAATAAGGACTATTTATTATTCGTTATTATTTATTAAACTATTTATTATTTTCTTACTTATTTTAAATTACTCTTTATTATATATAGGCTATTAAATAGCTACTAAAATAAAAAAAAGAGGTTTACTACTTAGTTACTTATTCTTATCCTTTATCTACAAGCTAATTCTTTTTTTATAAATTACTCTCTTACTAAATACTTAAAATAAGCCTTCTTTACGTTTAAAAGTTATAAGCCCGGGTTTTTTTTTACTTTGTATAAAAGAAAAAATTAGTAGTTACGGCACTTTTATTTTATTACGCCCCTACTAGTTAATTACGGCTTTTAAAAGTCAAAATCGCTCTCCCTACGGAAATTCACCTATAAAAGTATCTTTATTTACGCCGCCTTATTTTTCTTTTTACTAAAATAATAGAATTTATAAGCTCTTTAAAAGGACTTATTTTTAATAGCGTTTTTAACTAAGAATATTAAATTTTAAGGATATAAAAATACGCTATTTCCTATAAAATTTAAGATTAAATTAATCTCTTAATTACTTTAAAAAAGCCCTTTTTACAGCTTCTTAAATACTAAAGGCTAGTATGTACTTAGTTTAGTAGTATATAGCTAAATCATTATTTATTTAAAGCTAAAAAAAGAAAAAGAAAAACTTTATTTAAGCTATATACCCTCTTACTTATAAAGGTTGCTTAAGTAGATTATACTTAAGTTAAAGTTAAGCTAAGGTTAAGCTAAGTTTAAGTAGAGTTTTATACGACTTTAGCTATATATTAGCTAAACCTTAAGGTATTCGCTATAGTATAATTATAGCTCTTTTTATCGCATAGCTTATAATACTATCCCTTTTTAAAGTATTATATATAAAGGTATATAATATTATTGCCTTTCTTTTTATTTTACGCTTAATATTAATTAAGATAATTATTTTTATTATACTTATAATTATATATTAATATATCTCCTTAAATAATATCGCACTATAGTATTAAAAGCGTTATACACTTACTTATCTATGCCGTTATATTGCTATTAATAATATTAAGGCGGTATAATATACCCCCTTTACTTACCGCTTTTATTAATACTTAAAGCACGTTTTACTTTCTTATTACCTTCTTTCTTTAAGTATAAATGTTTTTTTTTAATTATTAATCTTCTTATACGTGCGCTTATTCTTATAATAGTTCCGCTACGCCGCGCCTTAATATATTTACTTTAGTCTTTTATGCTTTATTTCTCGCTAGCTTATAAGCGTTTTCTTATACTACGTCTTTTAGTATACTTAGCGACTATACGCTACTACTCTTATATTTGTTTTTACGCTTACTATTATTGCTTAGTAAGTAAAGCATAATATACGGTACTACTATACGGTGCTTTTTTACTTTGTATATATTAAACGTATAATATCTCTTTATGCGAATACTTAATATAAAGCTAATTAAAATTAAGCTTTACTTTAAGCTTATTACTAATTTACTTATACCCGCGCTAGTTTATACTATTTGCTTATATATCTTTATTATTAGACTGTATGTAATATAATATTAATACGATATAAATATATTAGCAATATAATTACTACTACGAATATACTTTAAAACTATATATCTTAAAGGATATTTAAATATTATTATATTAACTTATATATATATTCTTTAATCCTTAATAAATACTAACTAGTAGGATATTTATAATAAATATAATTGTATATTAAGTTAGCGTATACTATTATTATAGCGCGCTAAGCTTAAATATGCTTTAACGTTTAAAGCTAATTTCTTAGTATTAGCTAGTAGTAAGTAGTTTACTTAAATTAAGTTATAGTTCTTTATACGTTTTATTTATATCTACTTTATATTTTATTATATCTTATTATTTCTTATCTTTATCTTATTATTATTTATACTTAGTATATATCCGTATTATATCTTTATTATGCTTATTGTTTAAAATCGTTTTAATATTTACTAAGTATAGCTTAAAACTCCTTCTTATTTTTCTAATTTTTTTTTCTCCGCTATCTCCTTTATTTTTTCTCTTACTCCTTAGCTTAATTTACTATTATTCCTCCGCCTTGCTTTTATTATTCTTTATAATATTACTATACTTTTCTTTTAACTCTTTTAAGGCAATTATATCTTAAAAGTTACTAATAAGCTACTAAATTAAGTTAGTATACTTATATTACTTTATAAGGACTTAGTATTATTTCTTTCTTTTAATCTATTTTTACTATACTTACTAGACCTTTATTATAAACTACTTTAGTTTGTTATTCTCCTTAATTACTAGTAGTAATTAGTAGTTATTAACTACTTAGCTAAGTAAAACGTTATTTACCGTATAGTAAAAAAACTTTATATATAATCTTTTATATACCCTCTTTAATATATTAAGTTCTACTATATATAATCTAATTTCTTTTATTATAGTATACTTTTAATATAGCTAATTAAGCTTTTAGTAAGGCTTATTTATAGTATATTTCCTTATATTTAACTATACTTTATTCCTTACTTTAAGTCTCTTTATTAGCGCGTATAACTTGTTTACTATTTTTTCTTATTTTACTTATAACGTAGTAATAGCTATTTTAAGAAAGTTAGCAACTTTTTTTATCCTTTATATAAGGTTTTATACGCCCTTTATATTAAGTATAAGTAGTCTTTTCTTTAATATAATTTAAATAAGCATAATATTATAACTATATATCGTTAAAAATAAGCTTATACTTATTATTAATACTACTTAGTTATTTAGTGCCGCTTAAGCGTAAAGTAGTTATTTTTTTAGATGTTTTACTTTTAGTAAATATATATATAAAAGTAAGCTTATACTTCTTAGTTTTTACGCTTTATCGCTTTATCGCTTTATAAGTAGTAAGCTAAGCTTAGTTTTTTTAAACCTTAGTTTATTAATAGAAATATAGCTTTTACTATATAGTTTATAGTTTATAATATGCCGGCGTACTATTAATAACTAGCCCGGCTATAAAACCTTTTAATCTAATATATCGAGCGTCTTTTTATACTTTAAGTATCCCACTACTATTAAATTATATATTTACGAAGTGATTAATACTTTAAGCTTATTTAGCTCTTTGTTTTCCTTTTTTAAGGTGCTAAGCCTTACTTAGTACTTATAAGTAGTCCTTAAAGTAAAAGCGGCCCTTTATATTAATTATATACTTATTTACTTAAATCTTTAATTAGTATCTTAGTATAAACAATTAGTTATTATTCTTTACTACTTAAAATACTACTTAGTACTTATTATCTTTTTATAATATTACTATTTACTTTTTTTATGTCTTTTATTTATTAAATATATAGGCTAGCTATACTTATTTCTTAGGTGCTTTTAAGCTTAAGTTTAAGTTAAGTTTTAGCCGAACTCCGCTTTTATTTACCCTGCTTTTAAGCTAATATATAAGGTCGCCCGCCTTACTTATATAAGCAATTAACCTTATATTTTTCTCTTTTACTTATATTATTATAACTATATACTCCTTTTATACTAATTATTATAAAAGTTTTATATACTTACCGCTTAAAAGGACTTAACGTCTTATTAATTATATACTATCTAGAATTAATTAAACTATATATCTTATCTTTAGCTTATTAAATATACCTACTAACTTATTTTAATTATAGCGCGATAGTATATTAAGTATTATTATTAACTTTTTTAAGTAGTACTTTAGTATAAAGTTATATAAAGCGAGCTTTATTACTTACTTACTTTACTTTTAATTTTATTTTCTTTTTATTATAAAGTACTTTAAGTTCTTATAGTTTATTAGTACTATAAATACTAATATATTATATAACTTTGCTTTTTAAAAGTCTAAATATCTTATAATTATAAGTAGCTCCTTATTATAAACTAAGTAATTATACTTTATTCTATTAAGCCGTTTTAAGAAAAAACTTACTAAGTATTATATTTTATTTAGCTTTACTTCTATTAATATATTGCTTATTGCGTACTTTAAGTAGTTTGCTTTTAAGTATATTTCTCTTTTAAGGTTATATAACTATAGTATTAGCGTATTATAAAACGCTTTTTAAATAAATTCGAACGTAGCTTAGTGCTTATTAGTTTATAAAAAGGTTATGTTCTTTTTATAAAGACTATTTAAATATTGCGAGACCTTAGTATAAAGGGGGATAAAAGTATAGTAGTAATTTATAAACTTAAAGAAGCTTTAAACGCTTTTTACGTTTTTTAATGCTTATTTTATCCGGATAGGCTAAATCTTCTTTAAGTTATATTAAACCTTGCCTATAGCTTATATAATAAACCTAAGTACTTTACTTTTTTAAACTATAAAGTTGTATTTTTTTAAGTTTAATATCAGGCCTGCCCTTTATAGCCTTTTAAGTACCTTTACTACTTTTTCTTAGTAATTATAAAGCGACTTTAATAAGTAAATAAGTATATTATCTATATACGCTATAATAAACTTATAAAGGTAGTCTTTTAATACTTAGTAAATATAGCGTTAAAAGGTAGCTAGTATCTTTATAAAGCTAAATAAGTATACTTACTACTTAAATAAGCTAAACCTCGTCTTAAAGGCTATCTTAAATTTATAGCCCTCCGCGATTTTAATTTTATAAAACGCTATAATAATATTAAGTTTTATAAACTAATATATCTTGCTAATATTTTTAGCGTTTTTAAAATTAGTGGTAGCGCGTACTAGTCCCTCTTTATAATTATATTGAAAGCTTAGTAGTTATAATAAAAGTATAAGCGGCTATTAGTCTTCCTTATAAATCGTATTAGCGCTATAGCTAATAAGCTACTTTAGCGGATAAGGTTTACTTTTAGTTACTCGTTTAAAGTCTTTTAAAGGATAAGTAGCTCTTTTTTAAATATATTATATAAAAGCTTTTATAGTAGTAGCGGCTTTTTATTATCTTTATTAAAAGTAAAGTAAATCTTATAGTTTATACTTAGTTAAAATAAGGGCTATTTAAGCGCCTTTATACGTATAAAAAAGTCTAAGCAAGCTTATAGTACTTAAGCTAAGATATAGTCCGCTAAGTTAATAAGCGTCTTTAGCTAAAAAGCTCTTTTTATATCTTTTATTATAATTGCTTTTACGTTTAGTGCCTACCACCGCCCTTAGCTATCCCTTTAAGCCGTTTCTTATTAATACTTTATTATAAAGATTAAAGCGCTTATTAGCTTTACCCTTTAAATAATTATAATTTTTACAGCCTTTTTTAACCTTTAAAGGCTAATTTAAATCCTTACTTTTTTATACCGGATTTATTCCCTCTTAGTATTATAAACTACCTTATTCTTTTTTATATATAGTCTCTTTACGAATATATTATGGCTTAACTTTAATACTATATATATAAACGTTTATTTTACATAAATATTAATTTTTATCTAAAACGCTATAAGTCTCCTTACTTAAAGCGTTAATATATCCTTTAAAAAAAGATATAATAGCTTTCTTATTTTACCTATAAAGCATATTTATAGCCTTATTACTACTTTTCCTCTTATTATATTATAATAGTTTTAGCTTATATTTATAAGTACGTTAAGCCCCTTTTTCTTATTAATACTAACCTTAAGTAGTACTAAGTTTTGTATAAGGTGCTTTTTTATTAACCTTTAAGCTATTTACTATTTTTTCTTTTCCTTTAAGACTTAACTTTATATTAAAGTTCCTTTTTTCTTAAATTAAAATCTACTTTAATTGCCTTCTTTATAATAGCTACGGCTACTTATAAGGTTTTTTTTCTTTTTTTTCTTATAAAAGTAAGCAATATACCTTAATATCTTATAATATAGCACCTCTATATATTAAGTTAGCCTTATCCTTCTCCCGGCTAAGTTATAGCGTTAATTCTACTTATTAAGGTATTACCCTTTAAGTTTTTTTAGTGCTAAGTCGCCTTACTTATTACTTTTTTCCGGTCTTAAAATAGCTACTTAGTTTACTAAACCTTTTTTAGCTTTACTACGATTTCTACTACTTAATTAAAATATACTAAAAAGCTTGAATTTAAAAAGTCTACTATTATAAGTGCCTTCTTAAGGTAAAGGCTTAAAGCGCCTTTTAAAAATATAATCTATACGTTATATAACTATAACTCCCCTCTTACTTTAAAAAGTCTTTATTTAAACTTAAGGAGAAATGCTATAAATATTTAGTTCTCGGCTTATTTAATTATATAGATAGCCGTTATAGCTTATAATTAGATATCTATATTAAGGTAAATTAAGTTAAAGTACTTAAGGAACTTCTGCTAATTATAGTCTTAATTTATACCGGTCTTATAGTAAGTCGCTATAGTTTACTATAGCTTAGTACTTAGGTAGTTATAAAATAAGTAAAAGACCTTCTTTAAGCTTAAAAAAAAGTATTAGTTAATCTTATACTTCTTTTATATATATTGTACTTAAGGCGTAAAGTAGCAGTAATAGCTATTAAACTTTCTTAGTGCTAAAAGTAGCTTCCGCTAGTTTTTCTTTTTATTGCTTTTTTCTTTATTATAAGAATTATAGCCCTTATTATTATATTATAAGATAGTATTAAGCTGCTAGTTAGTAAGCTAGCCCCTTCTTATATATATATCTTTACTATCTTTTTTAGCTTTTATATTAAGGCTTTAAATTAACTTATTAGCTATTAAATTTACTATTAGCTTACTTAAACTTAGTAGCTTATCTTTATAGCCCTTACTTATAGCAAGAGGATTGCTTACTTAACCCGTATTTAAATATTAGCTTCTTTTAGCCCTTTTTTACTTTTTTTAAGTATAGCCTTTTTATACTAAGTAGCCTTTTTACTTATACTATACTATTAGTAATAAGTCTTTTTTTAAGTTATATAACCTTATTTAAAAAGAGCTTTAAATATATTAAAGGCTAGTATATACTTAGTTTAGTAGTATATAGCTAGGTAATTATTTATTTAAATCTAAGGAAAAAATAAAGAAAACTTTATTTAAGCTATATAGCCTTTTACTTATAAAGGTTACTTAAGTAGCTTATACTTAAGTTTAAGCTAAAGTTCAGCTAAGTTTAAGTAAAGTCTTATATAACTTTAGCTATATATTAGCTTAACCTTAAAGTATTTACTATAATATAATTATAACTCTTTTTATAGTATAGCTTATAATACTAATACTCCGCTTTATAGTATAAAAATAAAGAGATAAAGCGTAAACTAATTACTACTAATTAAGGCTAATACTATAAACTAATTACTATTAGTTAAAGTTAGTACTATAAACTAATTACTACTAATTAGGCTAACATAACGGAATAATTATTATATATAAACGTATATAAAGGTTTATAAATAGTAAAAAGCTTATTTTTTCTTTAAAGTATAGCTAGCTACTTTATACTTAGTTCTTTAAGGTACTTTTAAGGATCTTTAACTATATTATCCTACTATTTATTATTAGTATATAAATAAACTATAAATATCCTTATAAAACTACTTAATAAACTAAGTATAAGCTTAATTAAAAATACTATAAACTATAGTTAAGGAAATCCTTTAAATATCCTTAAATATCCTTTAAAAATCGTAGTAAAGTCTATCTTATATCTTTTAAGGTGCTTTTTTAATTAAAAATAAACTAAACTATAATTAAGATATCCTTTAAAAATCCTTAAATATCCCTTAAAAATACCGGCAGAATCCGTTTAATAGCTTTTATAGTGTTTTTTATAGTTAGAAATATTATAAACTATAGTTAGATAAGCTCCTAAGTATTTATAGTTATATCTTAAAAACCTTAGCTAGGTCCGACCGGTAATGTTTATTGCGTCTCTTTAAGCGAGCCTTCGTGGCGCGTGCTTTAAGCGTTCCCGCTACGGGGTTTTATAAGACTCTTTAAGAGTAAAGTAAGGAGTCTAAGCGTGGCTGTTTAGATTTTATAATAACTAAAGAACCCTTAGTTTTATAAGTAAATCCTTAAGTTAAGGGAATTACTAACCTTTTTATTAATGATTTAAAACCTTATAAGTTCTTTTACTTTAAGTATTAAACTAAATTAAAAAGCTATAAAGACTAGTAAAAAGCCTTTTTAACTTTATAGTAATATATTATAAAAACATTAAATATTACTATTTTATAATAGTAGATTTTTATAACGTTTTTACTAAGCTTTCCTTATTATAAAGATAGGTATAGCCTTTATTATAGAATAAGTAAAAAGAAGTTCTTATAAATTCTTAAAGGATTTTATCTTTATTAAATAAAACTAACTTCGCTACTTAAATTATAAACTAGTAAAAGGCTTTTACGGATATAAAAAAAACGCAACTTTTAAATTTATAAGGCTTATACTTTATATAGAGCTTCTTAAAGGCTATTTTTAGCCTTAATAGCTCCTTTACTAATTATTAGATTAATTAAATAGACGACGAAGCGAGATAGAATAAAAACGGGTAGTAAGAGACTTTTTTAAACGGCATCGTAATTTTAAAGATTTTTAAAAGGCAATAAGCTACGAAATCTATAAAGAAATTAAAATCTACCCCTTTTACTACTTTTTAAAGCTACTCTTTTAAAGACCTTTCTTCTTCGGCCCCTTTTTTACCTTTTTGCTTTTATAAGAGACGGTATTATTATATAAAAAGGCGTAAAGAAAATGATAAAGTTAAATTCTTTTATTAATATATAGCTTCTAATCTTAAATTTCTCCCCGGAACTTAATATTAGAAATAGGCAGAATAAACTATTAAAGAGCTTTAAAGAGGCGCTTTCTAATAATAATTTTGTTAATAAAGAATATTACGTCATATTTTTTCAATCGAGCTTTTAAGCCGCCCGCCTTAAAGTATGAATTTTAATAGTATAACTAATATTCCCGTAGTAGAGAATAAACTAAAGAATATATAGGATCCTTAAAAGCCTTTTGTTAGGCCCTTTTAAGCATTTTAATTTATTAGGAATTATACTGCTTTTCTGCTTTATTACCTCTTTTTTTATAGCTTTTATACGCTATATTTAACGCTTCTTTCTACGCTTTTTAGAAAAAGAAGATATATAGTAGATACTTACCGCTATTACCTCGATTTTAGTTAGACTTAACAATATACCGTTTTAGCAAAAAAAATTAAAGAAGCTAAAAAAGCAAAGTAAAAATCCTTATTTAAAAAGAAGACCTTCTTTTTTAATTATACGCCTTAAAAATTAGCGACCTCTAAACTTTTAATTTTAGCTTAGATTTTTACTTATAAGTGTAATAAGTACAGATATTTATAAAAGTTTAAGGCTTACTTTTGCGTACGCAGAGACTTATAGCCTAATAATAATAAAGAGACTTATATAGCTACTTTAGCAGCAGGGAATTTCCGTATTTTTAGAGCTATAATTATAAAATTCGATCTTAAAACTTAATCCCTTAACGCTATCAACGTATTTATTAACGTAGACCTTAATAAAGAGATCTATATATATTTCTCGGATAGATTTAAAATACCTAAGTACGTATTACGGCTAGTAAAAGCCTTTTATAGACTTAGAAGGTTACCCTTTTTTTTAGCAAAAAGAGCTTCTTTCGACCCTTATTTCCTTATAGCTTTAATAGTGCTTTAAAGAACCTTATATTTTATAGTAAATTCTTTACTTACCCTTTTTTATATGAATAATATTATTATTATATTTTAAAAGAAAAACAAAAAGGAAGTAAAAGACTTTATATTTTATTGTAAAAATATATATTTCCTTACTAATTACGGCACCTTAACTTTTTTCTTAAGACTCTATATTATTTAAGATTAGTAGCTTTAAAAGCTATATACTAGCTAGTTTACTTATATTAATAAAATATATAACGTATATAACCTTAACTTCTTTATTTAAAAAGTGTCCCTTTTTTTTATTCTTAAGACCTTAAAAAAGAATATAATTACTATATTTAAAGAAGAAATCTACTACTACTAATCTCTTTTATAATTTATTAAATCTTTTTAGCAATTTCTATAAAGCTATATATAAGGGAGTAAAATATACTCTCCTGCAGCCTATAGGCTAAATACAGCATAAATAACACATAACATAAATACGCGGAAATATACATTAAATCCGCTAGATAATTCTGCATACTATACCCATTCTTTAGCATTATTCCACGCATATATAAGCAAGATATAAGTAGATTAAAAAGAGGTATATATAGAGACTATATATATAATCCGTGCTAAGTCGCTACGCCACCTCGTATTCCTTGCGGAATTAATCCCTAGGCTTATAAATACAATATTAACCTAATAATAGCTATTAGCCTACTATGCATAACTACGCTAAATAGGGGGCTCTTTTCTAAATCACTTAAGTTACTTCTAGCTTAGGAATTATCTATATAAGGAGGCCTTAGTCCCCCCTTTATCTTAAATAGATTATCAACCTTATATATACATATCTTACCTATTTCTTCACCTTTTCGTATACTCTTTGTATTTCTATAATCCCCTTACTTATAGCTATAAGCCTACTCCCTTCTATACCTATTTGCTCCTTAATTGGTTATAAGCCCGGCTTCCCTTTAAGCCGGACTTACCCCCGACCCCTACCGACGTTTTTCCGACTATTACGTGATCGGAAAATTCCAGCAAAACTCTTTCCTACCTTCTACGTAGTTGCGCTTACTAAACGTTTTTTCTTCGGAATTCTCCCGATATATTATCGGACTCGTTTCCTTGGTTTTCCCCCTTTCCTCCTCCTTCCTACACCTTATATCGTTATAACCATATTTTCAGGACTATATTAAACATATAAAAACCTTTTAAATAGTTTTTCCTTTATAACAACAAACGCACCTCTAAACACAATTTTCCTTATATTTTTAGACCCTTTTTACTATATTCTTTTCCTTATATCCTTTTAATTAATATTTCTTACCTCCGCTTTTTCTAATTAACTTTTATACCGAAATACCTCTCGAAAAAATCTATAAAAAACATAGCTACTAAGAACGACTACTAATTTAGCAAGCGAAAAGGTTCGTTAAATGATTCCTCTTAGTTACTCCGAATAGAATCCGTTTTTATTTAGGAGAAAGCCGCCGGAGCCGTCTCTTAAGATCTATATATTAAATCCGCGGAATCCCTTGCCCTTATACGTCTTATAGTTAAGGATAGTCCTTTCTCTTAGATAAAACACTATATAACTATAAAGTTAGCCTAGGAAGCTTTAAAAACCCTTTATAATCTAGTGAATTTCACCTCGAATTTTCTTCTTATAAAAAAACTATTTAATATAACCCTTAAAACCTATACTTCGATCGAGGTATATCTTAATAAGATAAAAGAGCTTTTTAATAAGCTAAATACACGAGAAATTAAAATTCCCGAGGTAGTGATTATTACTTAGATTTTAGAATGCTTAAATAGCTCTTATTCTAGCTTTATATTTAATATTTCTTAAGCTCTTTAAGATAACGCCTAAGCCTATACTTTAAAATCACTTTCTTCCTCTTTAATTAATAAGTTTAAAAGAATTTAAGCTTTGAAAGGTCCCTCTTTTAATTAGCTATTTTTTTTATATAGCAAAAAACCCGCCTTCTATAAGAATTGTAAGAAAAAGGACTTTGCTATAAAGACTATTTTTAGCTTAAGGAAAATAAAAATAAGGCAAAGGTAGCAGGTTTTAAACTTAAAGCTTCTTCTTCTTCCTCCTCTTCTTATAAAAGGCCCCTTTTAATTAGACCTTCTTAGGATTATTTAAATAGGAATAATAGGCGTTCTACGCCTATACTCTCCTCGAAAGAGTCTTCTTAAGAGAGAGTTTTAGTTACTGAAAAATTAGTAGTTAAAGGCCGAAAAAGAGACGGGTTTCCTCCTTTAGAGAGTCCTCTCCCTTTAGAGAAATACTTTATATTTCTAACTCCTTAGCTTATTTATAAAGACTTGCTTTTAAATTAACAATAAAATATATAATATAAAAAGCTCTATAAACAGTATACATATAGACAATAAATGTATAAACAATATAACATCTATAAACAATAGCCCTATAGACAATATATCTAAAAATAATATAACATCTATAAACAATATACCTATAGATAATAAACCTATAGACAATACCTTTATAAATAAAGATAAAAAGTCTATAGATAAAAAAAGACTATAGATATACTTCTTTAGTATAAAGGATTATAATATATAAATTATAAATCACTATATAAATACCTACGAAAAAGGTATTTTAATATAAATAGAAATAAAGCTAATATAATAAAGATAAAGCAATGCGAAGCTTGTATAAAAGCTAAACAAATAGATAAAAAGAAAAAGACTCTTTCGAGAAGGAAATATCTCTTCTTAGATAAAATACATACTAATATTTAAGGCCTTATAAAAACCCCTACTTATAATAAATACACATACTTTATATCCTTTTTAGATGCTGCAACTAGATATCTAAGAATATACTTTATATAAAGTAAGGCAGAATGTTTGCCTAAATTCTTAGAATATAAACAGGAATTAGAAAATAATATAAATAAGACAACTATAAAAGAAGTTTTCTTTAATAATGCAAGAGAATTTATGTATAATATAAAACCATGCTGCTTAAAAAACGGCCTTATAAATAATATATGTCCTGCATATACCCCTTATTTTAACGGAAAAATAAAAAGGATAAATAGAACTATACTTAATAAAGTCCGGGCTATGCTTTTTACCTCGAACCTACTAAAATACCTATAAGGTGAGGCTGTTTTAGCAGCTATATATATATATAATAAGTCCCCGCACTCTATTATAGGTTTTATATCCCTTATAGAAAAGAATAATAATATAGCTTTAAGTTTAGAAGACTTAAATAAAATAAAGGTATTCGGAAGGACTATATTTTATAAAAATAAAACTCCTAATAGTAAACTAAAGCCTAGAGCTTATATAGGGGTAATAATAGGCTATAAAGATACCGCTTATAGAATATATAACTTTTCTAAACGAAAAGTAATAGTTTCTAAAGATATAACTATACTAAAGAATAACTTCTTAAATAAAAAGAAATATACTAATTTTAATAACATGCCCTCTTTAAATAAGCTGCTAAGTAACTATAATACTAAAAATAACAGTACTAGTAATAATAATAATAATAATAATAATAACAATAATACTAATAATACTAGTAATATAAATACTAGCGATATAAATATAAGTAATAATAATATAAATACGAAAGATACTAGTAATATAGATAATAATACTATAGATTATAATACTAGCAATAACAATACTAGCGATACTTAGTAAAGGGATTAAAGGATTTAAGTCGAAATACTTAAGAAGCCTACTAAATAATATAAAGATTTTATAAAATACCCTATATATAATATTATAATTAATAATAACAATATAGAACAGATTCTTTTTATAATAGAAGGAAATAAAGATCCTATAAAGCCTACTGCTTATAAGTAGGCTATAAATAGTCCCTAAGCAAAAGACTAAGATAAAGCTATACTAACTAAACTAAACAAACTTTTAAGTCTAAATGCTTAGGACATATAAGAGCTTCTTAGTAATAAGGAGGCTTTAGGAGGCCGATAGGTCTATAGAATAAAGAAGGATAATAAAAATAATATAACTAGGTATAAAGCTCGCTTTGTAGCATAAGGCTATAAGTAAATATACGGCTTAGACTATATCGAAACCTTCTCTATAACCGCTAGACCTAAGTCTACTAAACTCTTATTAATGCTAGCTATAGCTAATAATTAGTAAATACTGCAATACGATATAAAGAATGCATTTATATATATAGATATAAATATAGAAATATATATAAATATACTGCAGGGTTATAAAGACTATATTATAAATAAAAACCCTAAGTATAAAAATAATAAGCAGTATAATAAAAATAGAAAGCTAGTTGCAAAATTAAAGAAAGCTTTATATAGTCTTAAATAAAGTCTGATGCTTTAGTATAACTTATTATCTAAGGTCTTAAGCGAGCAAGGATTTTCCTACCTACTTATAGAAAAAGGGGTATTTATAAACAATAAGCTATATATAGCTATATTAGTTTACATAGACGATTTTCTATTCTTTAAGCTTATAAGGAATTCTATAACTTATATAATTAATAAAATAAGTAAGGTCTTAAAGATTTAATTTTTAGGCAAAGTAAAAGACTTCTTAAGAATAACTATAATTATAAATAGAGCGAAAAGGAATATATATATATCCTAAGAAACATATACTCTTAATAAGATAAAAGAATTTAATAAATAAAAAAATTAGAACCTTAAAAACCCCTGCTATAAAGGGAGTTAAATTAAATAAAACAGAAAACTATATAGCTATAAAAGAAGATATCTAATTATATTAAATGCAAATAAGCTTACTATTGTTTTTAGCATTGTTTTTAAGGCTAAATATATTATACGCAGTAATATTATATGCTAGATTTGCTTTAAACCTAGAAATACTATATTTTAAAGCACTAGATACGATTTAGAAATATTTAAATAAATATCCTAGCTTAAGCATATACTATAATTATAATAGAGCATTTAATATGCTATTTTTCAAAGCCTATACTAATACTAATTAAGCTAGCGATCTTATAAACCGTAAGTCGGTCTCCGGATACTATTTCTTTATAAATAACAACCTTATAAGCTAGGCTTATTAAAAACAAAAATCTATAGCACTTTCTATATACGAGGCCGAATATATAGGCCTTAGCGAGGCTAATAAAGAAGCTTTATATTTATATAGCTATTTTAATACTATAGTAAAAGGAATATCTATAATTATACTTAAAAATAAAGTCCTTATAACTTTTATAGATAATTAATCTGCTTTAAAAATAGCAAAGAATCCTAAATCACATAAGTTAAGAAAACATATAGACTTAGCATATAACTTTACGCGTAATAGTATTAAAAAAAGAGAAAGAGGTTTATTATATAAAATCTAAAGATAATATAGCACATATATTTACTAAGGGATTAGGTTTTATACTATTTAATAAATTCCGAAGTTTACTAAGAATTAAAGAGGTTATAATATAAATTCCTATAATAAAGGTTTTTAGCTATTTCTTACTTTCTTTAGCTTTCCTCTATATAACCTAAGGTTTCTTACATATATAAAGGTTTTCCTTAGATAATAAAATAAAGAGGTTTTACTTAAAATAAATAATAAGTTTTTCCCTTTAAGAAAGATTAAAGCTTTAAGTTTTTTCCTATAAAAAATAAGGGTTTTTAAGCTATAAAGAAAGAATTTTTCCTTATTTTAAGGGTTTTACTCCACTTTAGTTAGTATGTCTAAAGCGCACTTATATACTATAAGTACCCTTTAAAGAAGGCTATAAAGGAGTAAAATATACTCTCCCGCAGCCTATAGGCTAAATACAGTATAAATAACACATAATATAAGTACGCTGAAATATACATTAAATCCGCTATACAATTCTACATACTATACATATTTTCTTCTATTATTCCACGCATATATAAGCAAGATATAAGTAGATTAGGAAGAGGTGTATATAGAGACTATATGCATAATCCGTGCTAAGTCGCTACGCTACCTCGTATTCCTTACGGAATTAATCCCTAGACTTATAAATATAATATTAACTTAATAATAGCTATTAGCCTACTATACATAACTGCGCTAAATAGGGGGCTCTTTTATTAATTACTTAAGTTACTTATAGCTTGGGAATTATCTATATAAGGAGGCCTTAGTCCCCCCTTTACCTTAAATAAATTATTAACCCTACACACACATATCTCACCTCTTTCTTTACCTTTTTATATACTTTTTATATCTCTATAATCCCCTTACTTATAGCTATAAGCCTGCTTTTTTCTACACCTATTTACTCCTTAATTATACATATCTATAAAGCCTTAAATACCCTTATAAAATTTATATAAAATCCCTTTTAGTAATATACGCAGCTAGTAAAGTCCTTTATTTCTTACCTTTATTCCTTATACTATTTTAATATTAAATTTTCTAATACTAAAAACCTAGAGCTACTTACTTATATAAGTATAGCTTTTATAGATAACCTAAAGACTAGAAAATCGAATTAAGGATATATTATAAGCTTTTTTAATAGACTTATTACTTAGTTTAATAAAAAGCAATATATAGTTACTATTTTATCTATAGAAGCAAAGCTTTTAGCTCTTTTAAATATAGTAAAAGAACTTATCTTAATTTTACGCTTTTTTAATATCTTCTTTAAACTAAATATTTTAATCCTTTTAATTCTTTATAATAATAAACAAACTATACGCCTTATTACTTTAGAAATTCTAAAGATTAAAACGGCTTAAAAGCACGTTAAAATCTATAACGACTAAGCTAAGTAAGAACTCCTTTAGAATATATTTACTATCGATTTTATCCTTTTAAATTAACAAGTTATAAACGGTCTTATTAAATTACTATTATAGAATTTAAACGGCCACGCCCGGACTTCTTACTTTACTCTTAAGGAAGCTTTACGGAACCTTATAATAAGAACGCTTAAAGCACGTACTATTAAGGCTCGCCTAAGGAAATACGACGAATATTACTAGTTAGACCCCGCTAAGGTCTCTAAGATACTACTACGGAAGGTTAAGAGCCTACTTAACTATAGTTTACGATATCCGACTATAGTTTACGATATATTTAACTATAAAAGATACTATAGAAACTATTAAGTGGATTCCGCTAGTATCTTTAAGAGATATTTAAAGATTTCCGCGGGATATCTTAACTATAGTTTAACCCGTTTTTAACTATAAAAGCACCCCGGAAAAGATAAGATAAACCTTACTACGATTTTTAAGGGATATTTAAGGATATTTAAAGGATTTTCTTAATTATAGTATATAGTATTTTTAATTAAGCTTATACTTAGTTTATTAAGCGATTTTATAAAGATATCTATAGTTTATCTATATACTATAAATAGTATAGTTAAAGACCTTTAAAATTAGCTTAAAGAACTAAGTATAAAGTAGCTAGCTATACCTTTAAGAATAAATAAGCTTTTTACTATTTTTAAACCTTTATATACGTTTATATATAGTAATTAGTTTATTATACCGGCTTAACTAGTAGTAATTAGTTTATAATACCGGCCCCGACTAGCGGTAATTAGGTTATAGTACTAGCTTTAACCGGTAGTAATTAGTCTGCGCTTTATCCCCTTATCCTTATACTATAAGGCGTAGTAAATAGTAGTAATTCTTACTTATTTAAACGGAAATCCCTTAAATATCCGCTAAGCTAAAAGCGACTATATCGCACGATTAAGTACTTATCTTATAAGAAGTTAAATACTAAACGATATTTTCTTTAATAAGAAGCTTTTATTAGCCTTTAAGTCTAACCTTAATAATAAGCATATTTTTCTTAACGCGCTTATAATAAAACTTTAAGATAAGTAAGCCGTAAAAGCGGGAAAGGCTATAGCCTACTAAGTATACTAGTTTAATAATCTCCTTTACCCTTTTTTAAAGTACTATACTATAATAGCTTATAAAGCTAAATAAGATATAAAATAAGTCTTATTTAGCTAAGCTAAGATTACTACCTTTTAAAAAGCAATCCGCTTTTAAAATACTAATAAAGGATAAACTATAAAACGATAAAACTTATATAACTAAGTAAACTAAATTCGGTATTACTTAAATAAATTAATTATCCTTTAAATAGAAAAAGCATAAATAAGCTAACCTTAAAACTATCCGGCTCCTTACTTACTAAATACCTTCTAGATTAAGCCTATAATAAAGTTACTCTTTCTTTAAGACAATAAGCTTAATAGATATTTTTACTATATACTACTAATAAAGTTTAGCTTAAAGGCCTTAATTAAAAATCCGCCTTAAAAGATACTTAGTAGTTTTTTAGTTTAGTATTACTATTTAGCCTTATTCGCTATAGCCGCGCTAATTAAGGCATTTTCGGGACTTTTAATTAATAAAAATAAGCCTCTTACGCTAGGGGCCTTATAGCGCACCGGATTTTAAGACGCGTATAAGATAAAAGGTTAAGCGCTTAGCGAGAGTATTAAGACTAAGACCTTAATAATAAGTAATAAGGACGCGGTAAGCGATACCCTTAGCGGGCTAAACTTATTTATACTAAGCGCGTAAATACTAAGACTAAGTATAGCCTTAAGCCCCTTAGTAAAAATAGTAGTAATATCGAATAAATAATTCCTTAGTCTTCTTTAAGTATTAAGAAAAGAAGATATGCTTATTAAGTCTTAAGAAAACCTTAACTATAAGCTAAGGATATAAGGAGATTTAACTTATTAAGACCTTTAAAAGTATCTTTTAATAAAGTTTAAGAAGATAATAAGGCTAGTATATTTTAAGGAGTAGACTATTTTATTAACTTTATCCGCTAAAATGCTAATAAAGGCAAGGCTTATATAGACGAATTAGCTATTTAATTACCCTCCTTTTTTTAAAGAAGTGCGGTAAAATAGTATTTTAAAGACCTCTCGGAACTATAATAAGAAAAACTTAGCGAGTTTAGTATTAAACTAAGCTAATAAATCTCCGCCTTATAAAAACGGTTTAAAATCCGCTTAAATATAACGATATAAGCACTTAATAAAAAGCGCTTTACTATTTAAAATATAGTAATAAGACCCGACTTTAAGTCTTAAATATCGCGCTTATAATATAAAGCTAAGGCCGCGCTTTACTAGCTAAACTACTTTATTATAGTAATTTACTAAAAGTATAAGGTAGCTAGCAGCTAAGCGGGGGGTGCCCCGTAAGACTAGTAGTGCGGTTGCCTTATAAAGCTAGCGTAAGGGGCAGTAATACCGTTAGGTGTTATTAGCGGACTTTTATCTATTAGTGCGACGGCAACCCCTCCCGTTATATTATAATTATAACACTTAACTATAGCTCTCTATTCGAGACTAGGCGACGGATAGCACCGGCTTAGCTACGTTAAGCTAATAAGGCAAGCACGTAACGGGCGCGCGGTAGCAGCGGGGCATAAGACCTAAGGCGTATTAAGACGTCGGGTAGCTAAGCCTATAGGTAACTGCATTAACTGGCCGAAGGGCGCGGCGCGCTAGGCCTTAGGAGCCCGCGTTAGCTAGGGTATCCCTACTTACGGGAACCGGGGCCTATAGGCAAGCGCTCGGAAGCGTGTTAATTAAATTAGCAGCTTAAGGACGTGCTGCTATAGAGGGGGGATAGTTATAAAGTAGCTAGCAGCTAAGCGGGGGGTGCTTTATAGGACTAGTAGTGCGGTTGCCTTATAAAGCTAGCATAAGGGGCAGTAATACCGTTAGGTATTACTAGCGGACTTTTGTTTATTAATATAACGGTAACCCCTCCTATTATATTATAAAAAGCTAGACGTTTACTTATAAGAATCCTTATAACGTTTAGTAAGAAATAAGGATATTAATAGATAGATTAACGAATATAAAGAAATTCTTTTTTAGCTATAAGTTAAATATACTTAAGGATCTTAAAAGCACTTATTAGCGCGAAAGAAATAAGTTTAACTTATAAAAAGGTAAGGGCCGATTAGCTATACTTTATACGTACTTAAAAGATAGTCCGGGATGCCTTAGCTATTTATTAAAGGCTTACTAAGGCCGAGGGTTATATTTTTAAACCGCTTAGTAAGAGTAGATATACTACAGGCCTTATAGCGCTCGTTAAGTTAAAGGAAAAATCTACTTAAATAGCTAAAAATATAAGCTAAGGTCTCTTAGCTTAAGAAAAAAAGAACTTTTAAGACTATATACTCGCTAACGCTAAAACTAAAGCGGGTATACCTTACGATTAAGGAAAGAACAATAATAAAGACTAATAACTATTTAAAAAATAAAGAGTATAATATAAAAGGAGCTTAGTTAAATATTAATAAAAGCTTAAAGGAAACCGCAATCTATACTATAATAAACTTAGTATAAAAAGCTAATAAAGTATATAGATTTTATAGCGAAGTATTCCCTTTAAAAAATAAGCTTTACTAATATATTAAAGAAAAATACCCTTTTAACCTTAACTAAGATATTACTATAGAAAAACGTAGCTTAGTATAATAAGTAGTTATTTAGAAGCTATAAAGCGTTTAGATAGTTAAAGCTTCTTTTAATATCTAGCTATTTAACTTTAATAAGCCGTTATAATTTACTTATTTACGCTTACTAATTTACGGAAAAGAAGGGCCCGGGATAAGTATTAAAGCTTATATAGATACCGGAGTAGACCGAAGCCTTATTTAAGCTAACTTAGTAAAGACCTTTTAAAATATAACTATAAACTCCTCTTAACAAATTCCTATTTAAGGAGTAAGAAGGATAGCTACTATTAAATAAGTAAAATTTACCGCGTATATACTAAGAATGCTAGATAGTAGCCTTGCGGTTATAAAGGTAAGGATCGGCGCTTAAATAGTAAAACGCTTAGCGGTTAATATATTACTTAGCTAAGACTTTTTAATTCCTTATTAAAAAGACCTTATTAACTCTACGTTAGTCTTATAAATCGGGGCCTATAAAAGGATTAAAGCTAAAGTTAAGATAGTTTAGCTAAAACTAGCAATACGTAAATAGGTAATCTGCTTAGTTATTATAACGATTTTAGCTAGTTCTAGCTACGCCTTACTTATATATGTCTAGGCGCCGCTATCGGAACGTAATATAATATTTTTCCTTAATAACCTTAAGCTTGCTTAGATAATAATATAGGATTATAAAAGCTTTATAGCGATAAACTATTTTAAAGAACTATTAGTACTTTACTAAGGCTAAAAGGTAAGGATAATTACGGACCTTAATAAGTAGTTTTAGCTATATAAGGAGGTTAATATTATTACTCCCTTAGCGGAAACCCTTATAGAAAATCCAGATAAAATAGACCTTACTAAGGACTTCTTATAAAAAGATCTTATAGTAAACTATAAACTTAAAATTAGCCGGACTAAGGACTTACTTAAACTTACTATTAATAAAGGCGTTTAGATTTACGCTGAAGACTTAAAATACGTATTAAAGGTCTAAGATATCCTTTAATCGTTTCCCCGCCTTTAAAGGGATAAGGAAGTAGTATATATAGATAAATCCGAATATATATATATTCCTTTAGTAAAAAGATAGTAATATTAATAAGTCGTATTAAGATTATACTTATTAAGCGATAAAGATAAGAAGGTAGTAAATATAATATTTAGCTAGCTAATCGTATAAGGCTAATTAAAATAAGTCTATAAGCTAACTTTATTTACGGCGCTAGTATTTATAGCATAGAAAACGGTAAACGGAAAGGAAAAAAGATAAGTAGTCGTAGACTTATAAAGGATTAATGCTATTACTACCTTAAACGCTTACTTAATGCCCCTTTAAAGCAATATAATTAAACGCCTTTAAGGAAAGAAGTTTATTAATATAGTAAACGTACGATTATTTTTCTATTAGTTCTTAGTCTACTAAAACTACTAAGAAAGGTTTATAGTTATAGGCTATCGCGGGCTAAAAAGATTATTAATAATACTTATAGGCTTTAAGAACTCCTTAGTATACGTTTAAAGGTTTATTAATAACGTCTTCCGTAAATATTAAGAATACGCGGCGGCTTATATTAATAATATTATTATTTACTCCGATATAGCCGAAGAATACCTTTAATATTTAGAGGCTATATTCCGCGCCTTTTATAACCGTAATATTACTTTATCCGGAATAAAGTCCTTCTTAGCGTACTTATTTATATAGCTCCTTAGATTTAAGGTAAACACTATTAGCTTAATAAATATAAATAAATACGTGCGAGCTTTAAAGGATATCGCGTTCTTAAAAAACCTTTAATAGCTTAAGAAATAAATCGGCCTTACTAAGTAGCGACACTATATAGTCCCGTATTTTACTAAGGAAATCAACGTCTTATAAAAATAAAAGATAGAGTTACTTTAAGTAAGATAAGAAGGAGGAGTCCCTTTAAAGGGCTAAGAATAGGCTTAATACGCCGCGAAAGCCGCTTTTTAGCCTACTCTAGAAGAAAAAGAGGCCTTTATAATTTTAACTAAGAAACTTACTAAGCTTTAAATAATTTACTACTTTAACCCCGCTTAATAATTATATATTTAGATTAATATATTATAAGAATATAAAGTAGCGGCTATAGCTTTTAACTTAAAAGAAGGTATAAAATAGGATAAAAAGACGCTACTAGCCTAAACTAAGGTTTAGCTTATCGTTTACTTAAGCCGCGCCTTTTAAAGCGGAGAACCTTAATACTAGCTTATAAAACTTAAAGTAGCCGGTTTAGTATAGGCAGTATATAAGTTACGCACTATAATACTATCCGTAAGAACGCTATAAATAGTTATCTTTACTAACTACGTAAGCACTTATAAAATCGTATATTAAAAATCCTTATTCTTTATTAATATAAAATCTAACGATAAGCTAGTCTTTACGTCTTAATACTTAAGCTAATTCCTACTTAAGGTATACTATATCCTAAGCGTTAAAAACGTTATGCTAAACGCGCTCTTACGTTTACTATACTAAGATAATAGGCCGGTATCCTTAAACTAAGAAGGGGAATTAAAACGTATTTAAGAAGATAAGATAACGGACTGCGTATTCCTTTACGCAAAAGTATTAATCGAATTACCACTCCGCTAAAAAATAATTAATAGATATATAGAGGATATATAATAAGTAAAAATTATAGTATAGCTTAGCAATAAAAACGGTATCCCCGGACTTTTATTCCTTTAGTTATAAGGGTTGCTATACTTAATAAAAAACGATAAACGCTAAAGACTATATATCCTTAAGACCTATACTAAGAAGATCGTTAAAGATACTTACGCTAAATATTTTTATATCGGCCGCACCCGTATATAGTAAGATCTATTTAAAAGCTTCTTAATCTTACGGCTTAGTAAATATATAAACGAGGTTATAAATAGCTACGATACTTACTACTATAACTAAACCGACTAAAGTAAGACGCTAAAGTAGCTTATCTTAATTTAAAGCTTACTAGTTTTATACTATATAATAGCAATAGACTTTATTACTAAGCTCTTAATAGTTTAAGCTAAATAATCCTTATAAAAAGATCTTATAAAAAACTTCTTTAATACCTTACTAACTATAACTAATAAATTCTTAAAAATATATCTCCTTATCTTAAGTAATAACTAGTTTATAGTAAAAGATTAAGTATAAGTATTATATACTAAACTACTCCGCGCTAACTAAGGGATTTTAAAGGGGATAATCTTTAATTAAGATATAAAGTTTACCTTAGTATTTTAGCGGACTTTATAATAAGCCTTTAGATTAAAGCTTTTTATATTTACCGCTTAGTACTCTTAAACTAATAGCCTATTAAAAAGGCGAAACTAAACTATAGAAATCGCGCTATAATTCTTTACCGCTAATTTCCTTAACCTATGCTAAACTAATATACTAATCGCCTTTTAGTTTAGCCTTAATAATTCCTTCTCCTTAGTGATTTACGCGGCCCTTAGTAAGCTTATTATAAGAATAAGAATAGATAATAGCTTTTAGTTCCTTAATAACTACTTATACTTATAAAACTAAGAAGTCTTATAAAAAAAAGCTAGGTTAGCTATCGCTTATACTTAAGCCGCTATAAAAGATAGATATAATAAGAAATACTACCCGCTAAAATTTAAGCCCGGCGATTAAGTTTAGCTATAGCTTAGTAAAGGCTATTATATTATAGATAGTAAACTAGCAAAGCTTTAAAAAAGATATACCGGGCCGTTTAAGGTTACCGCTAAAGTAAGATAGCTTATATACTAGCTAAATATAAAAGGGTCTTTTAATATCTATCCGGTTATTTTAGTAGTATAACTACGCTTAGTAAATAAGCTAGCTATATACTTAGGACTAGTTTAAGTTAAAAGGATACCTTACTTAAATAAGTAAAAAGTAAAACGAATCTTATAAAGCTATATAATAAAAAAAGGCGGCGGAAAGCTAAGGAAGGAGTTCCTTATAGCTTAAAAGGGCTAGCTAAGTAGCTATAACTTATAAGTAGATAAAAAAGCGGTCTTCTTACTAAAGATCGTAAAAGCCTTTAAAAAAGTATAAGAGGAGTTAACTACTTAAGTAGTTTAAACGAGAGTATAACGCGCGGCCTTTATAACTTAATACGAAACTCTCCGATTAAAAGAATTAAGCGGTTAAGCTTAAGCATAAGACTTAAAGACTACTATAAGTTATAAGAAACTATAATTAATTACGCTTAAGGTAATTAGTTATTTTAATAATAATATACCGCTATTTACCTTAAGTAATAAGGCCTTTTTAGCCTTATAGTATACTTATTTAAATTTTCTCCGCCGCCTACCCTCTTTCTCTTCTTTTTTTCTTTTTATAACTATATTTCTCTTTACCGCTAGCTATAGCCCGCTATACCTCGCTTACCTTTATATATATAACTTTCTTTACCTTAAGCTTATAATCCTTATACTTTTATTTTAAGTCCTTTTATCGTTTAACGTCTTTTATAGTTAAAATTAACTATTTTATAACTACTTTTTTAGCCCGCTCTTTTATAAGCCCTTACGCTTTTAATATAAAGGATATAAACAAGCGCTTAAGTTTTATAGAAATAAAGCGGCTATTCTTTATAGCTTTAAGTCCCTTAGCAAAAGTTAAAACCTTTAAGTTTAAGCTTTTATATAAACCTATACTGCCTTTTATAGCCGCGCTTAAGCTAACGGATTTAACTTAAACTATAGCACTATAAAGAATAGCCTATATTACTTTCTTTAAATACTTAACTTAAATAACTTGCCTCCCGGCCTTATATTATAATATAGTCTAAATAGCTAGTTTTATAGCAACTTAGCTATACCTCTTACTTAGCTCTTATTATTTAAAAGCCCCCGCTGCTTATATATTTTTTAAGGTATAGCTAGAAATCTTTATTAGCGGAATAACTAACTAATACTTAACGCCTTTAGGTTAGCTAACCTCGCTATAGTCTTAAGATTTATAGTAGCCGCTATAGCTAGCGGAAACCCGCTTTAGCTAAATAACTAAAACGATATCCGCGCTATCCTTAATTATATATTTAAAGCCTAGCTTAACTAGTTTATAATTAAGTTTATAGCGGCGTCTTAAGCTATTATAGCTAAAACCTTATCTTACTTAATACGCGGTTTAGCCTATACTATAAAATCCCCTTCTTAGCTTATAACTATTATAAGCTTTAAGGACCCGTTTAGTCTTGCTTAATAAACGCTTTTTCCGCTTACCGCTACGCTTAGCCTAGCTATATAGAGGCGTATAAGCGCTTAACTATAATCTATCCGCCGTCCTTCCTTAACTAAAGGAGATAGCGATAACTAGCCTCGTAATATATTCTACCGCTTAATCTTATAAAAGCCGCTTATAATAATTAATATAATCCTTAATAGGCCTAGCTTTATAGGCCTATACTCCGGCGATAAGATTATAATAATTAAGAGTTTCCGCCTAGCTATAAACTACGCTAAGTTTTACTTATAAGCCCGCGAAGAGTTTAAACGCGACTTAACTTTAACTTAAGCAATAAAATTCTTAGGCTTTAATATCCGCCTTATTAACCGTCCCGACTATACGCTTTATATTCTCGCCCTTAAAGCCCCTTTTATAAAGAGGTTTTTTAAGACTATTAAGTATATTTAAAACCTTAAAAGCGAGGAGTTAAGCACTAAAGCTATTAAGGAACTTATTACTTACTTTTAAGCGGGAATATAGACGTTTAATACCTTAGTATTAACTATACCTATTAATATTAATAGGACGGCTTACTTTTACTTTAATACCTTCTTAGTAGCTAAACGCGCGTTAATCGGCGGAAAGGCGTAAGTAATAGCGCCGCGTAAAAAGGATAATAAGTCTAAAAGCTTCGCGATAAAAAACGGGGGATAACTACGATAGCGGCAGTAAGTAAGATATAATATCTCGCTTATAAGCGGCCTATAAAGCTAGTAGGTAAAACGGGAAATTTAGCGGAGGATTAAAAACGGCGTAAGAAGGGTAAGTAAGATAATAATATAAGATAAGACTTAAATAAAGCTAATCTCTTATAACATATCCTACTAAGGAATTTAAGTATTCTTTAGCGCGGAGACTCCTTACTGCTTAATAAAGGCCTAAATATATACCTTAAAGGAGAGTTAAAAAACTTTACTATAAGTTTTAGCTAAACGCGCTAATCGCCTTAATAAGGACGAAGATATATAACTAAATATAAAGTAAAAATCTACGATAAAAGCTACTTATTAACTATCTTAAGCTACTTAGCTACTATTAGCTAAATAGGCCGAAAAAACTATTAAAAGGATAAGGATAGCGCACTATTAATATAGCGTAAAGACGCTATTATAAAGCTATTACTTAGCGCCCTCTTTACTTTATTTTTACTTTAAACTAATAAGGATATTAGCTTTTCTTTCTTACTTAAGGGAGTTATTACGGAACTTAAACGGCTATGCCCGGACTCCTTACTTTACTCTTAAAAAAGCCTTATAGAACCTTGCGATAGGAACGCTTAAAGCACGTACTATAAAAGCTCGCTTAAGGAGATATAATAAATATTATTAATCGGACCTTATTAAGGTCTTTAAGATACTATTATAAAGGGTTAAAAGCTTACTTAACTATAGTTTATAACGTCTAACTATAGTTTACGACGTCTTTAACTATAAAAAATACTATAAAAACTACTAAGTAGATTCCGCCGGTATCTTTAAGGGATATCTAGGGATTTCTACGGGATATTTTAATTATAGTTCGACCTATTTTTAACTATAAAAGCACCTTAAAAGATATAGAATAAACCTTACCGCGATTTTTAAAGAATATTTAAGGATATTTAAGAGATTTCCTTAAATATAGTTTATAGTATTTCTAACTAAGCTTATATTTAGTTTATTAAGCGATTTTATAAGGATATCTACGGTTTATTTACGCACTATAGATAGTATAGTTAAAGACCCTTAAAATTAGCTTAAAGAACTAAGTATAAAGTAGCTAGCTATACCTTAAAGAATAAATAAGCTTTTTACTATTTCTAAACCCTTATATACGTTTACGTGCGGTAATTAATCCGTTATACCGGCCCGACCGGCGGAAATTAGTCCGTAGTACTGGCCTTAATTAGCGGTAATTAGTTTATAGTACCGGCCCCGACTAGTAGTAATTAGTCCGCGCCTTATCCCCTTATCCTTACGCTATAAGGCGTAGCAATTACTACTAAAATAACGCTTTCTTAAATTTTAAAAGTAGCTTTAACTTATTAATATTATAAACCTTTACTTATTGTCTATAAACTTTAACTTAAAATAGCTATTTAAAGTTATTTAAGGTTTCCCCTTTTTAAAGCTTAACTTAAGGGGGTGTATAATCTTTGTTCCTTAATATAGTAGTAAATACAATATAACTAGTAGTAGTAGTAATAGTAGTAGTAATAGTAATAGTAGTAGTAGTAGTAATAATAATAGTAGTAGTAATAGTAATAGTAATAGTAATAGTAATAGTAGTAGTAGTAGTAATAGTAGTAGTAGTAGTAATAGTAGTAGTAGTAGTAGTAGTAATAGTAGTAGTAGTAGTAATAGTAGTAGTAGTAGTAGTAGTAATAGTAGTAGTAGTAGTAGCACAAGCCTCCTTAAAGCTTCTTTTAATTTCGGCCTTCTTAAGGCTTCTTTTAATTTTTTTAGCTACGTATAAACTAAGAGCTATTTTACCCTTTAGTATATAGACCTTATACAAACCTTCTATAAACCTTCTCTTTAATAAAGACTATTTATTATTTATTGTTTTTTATTAAACTATTTATTATTTCCTTACTTATTTTAAATAACTTATTATTATATATAGTCTATTAAATAGCTACTAAAATAATAAAATAAGAGCTTTACTACTTAATTACTTATTTCTGCCTTTTATCTATAAGCTAATTCTCTTTATATAAATTACTCTTTTACTAAATGCCTTAAATAAGCCTTTTCTATATTTAAGAATATATTTAGTAAGGGATTTTACGCTTAATACTATAATAAGCTTAAGCTTTATTATCCTTAGTATTTTTTTTATAATTTAAAGAGTAAGTCTATATTAAGATTAAAAAATATAACTTTTTTTTATATAGTAATAATAATAATAGCGATATAGTAAAAGCTAAGCAGTAAATACGCAATAAGTTTATAAAGTTTATAAGCATATCTTTAGTAAAAAAAAAGGAGATCTTATAAGTATATATAGTATATAGGAGGCTTTATTTTAATAGTTATATATAAAATTAGTAGCTAAGTAGTATAAATAGATAATAAGCCGGATTAGGAATATACGCGTGCTAATAAAGCCTTAAATTCTTATTAGCGGGGCTTATTATAGGCCTACTTTTATAGTATCTTCGGCCGCGCTACTTATAGGGGGGCAGCATAAGCTAAACCTTTACCCGCTTCCCCGCCCTCGCGGAAAAGGAGCGGCTATAAGGGGGGGATAAAAAAAGGGTTACTACTTATACCTTAAGCTTAAGGTATAACGCTCCGGGCCGCGGGCCGCTTAAGTTAAGAGCGGCCCCGGCTTAATTAAGCTATATTAAACTGCTTAGCGAGCGAGATATACTAATAGCGGTAAGCGTACCCTTTTTCTTATATAGAGTTATAAGACTTTATACGAGGCGGACTAAACGCGAAATAAGGGGAGGTTTTACTTTAAGCACTTTAGTTTTTTCCTTTTATATAAAATATCGAATTTCTAAAAACCTAGATTAAGTTTTCAGCGTAAACTTAATAATAATAATATCTTTATTAATAGTTAAGCTATATATAGTCTTTTTATAACTTATTTAAAATATTAAGTATTTTTTAAAAAAATAAAAAAATACATTATTAAAATATAATATGTAAGTAGTATTAATAAGGCCTTTTAATACTTAATTAATATAGCTTTAAAAACTAGTTAAAGTATTAATTAAGTTAAACAGTTTAATTAAAAAGCTGTTTTTTTACTTATTCCTTTTTTTATATAAATATACTAATATACTTTTTAAACATTAATCTTAAAAAAGAACTTAGCTTTTTAATAATAGTTAAAAATCTATAAAATAAAAAGTAAAAGTTATTAAATATTTTATATAATTAAGTATACGCTAGCTTTAAATAGGTAGTAAATTCTTAAATTTTTTTAAAGAGCTAAAACTATAAAAACGTATATTTAAGTGCTTAAGCTAATAAAAAAAAGTCTTTATTAAAAGAATTTTTATTATAAAAGTTTATTTTTAATATAAAATAAATATAATATATAAGATAAATACTTTAAAATTTAAGCTTTCTTATAAATAACCAAGGAAATTTTAACCGACCCTCTTTAAAAGCTACGCTAAACTTCTACAAAAGCTGCGTTGACTACGGTACCAAAGTGGGGCTATGGTTCGATAAAGGGGGGGAGGGGAGGGTCAGCTGAGCTACATACTCCAATGCGGCCCCCCATATATATGCGCGAGCTTACATCAGCCACGACCAGTTCGCCCTCATACATAAAGCTTCCGGTCGGGCGAAAATTTCTTCGGCAGTCGATCACCTTTACATTCGCACAACCACCACCGCAGCAATGCTGTCTGCTTATACGCCGTCAACCTCCCCGCTCTGTGGTCCTGCCTGACTACGAGGCTGGGCTTTACAGTACACTTGCAGTACTACAGAACACTGGGTCTATTTTACCGGCAGTGCACCCTGCGGCTGCGGGAGACCGCACTGCCATTATGGGAGACCACATGTGACTGATGGTAAGCGCCATTCATCATCCACCCTGAAGCCACGCGCTGCCGACTTCTCCACAATCCCCTCGCTGAATGATGATACTCTACCTTCCACTGTTCCCGTGATCCCTGAGCGCTCGAACAAACATGCACTACCATCTGATTTCTTACTGGAAGCAGTCTCTTCACACGCATACATGTCCGCCGTCAACACGACTGACCCTTCTTCACAGGTCCATTAACGATCCTGCGCACGTCGACCGTCACACGCTATATGAGAGGAGACGTCTTTAGGACCGGTTCCAGTGTATGTATATGTGAGTCGATTCTCAAATTCTTTTTTATGCTGCAAACCCCCGACGTCCTACTTGCCTTATGATGAAAATCCGTTTCATTCAGTTCTGCTTCTGAACTTACATGATGATTACCTATACCATACCAAGATCTCTGATGGTCAAAGGACGACTCAACACGTGCTGTACTTTGCTTCAGGCAGACTAGCCGAAGAAATACATTGCTGACCAGTCGTTCTAGGACTAGAAACGTTTCCTAGATTGTTCTGTCTGCGACTGTTAATATTTTATCAACAGGTATGTGCAACCAACCACCCAATACGCAATACCGGTCGCGAGGTATCGGTGCAAGATGTGATGATTCAAGTTTTTATCCATTCAACAATTTCGCTCCAGCCGAGTCATTCTTCCACACTCCAGCATTTTCTTGCAATGACGAGTGGTGGAGTTACCATCCTGGTGTGATTTGACTCCAGTTGTCCCTCTGATGGACTTCTCGTTCTGAGCCTGCTCAGAAGAGGGACCGGCCGGAACATATGAGTAAACTGGCCAGTCTGACAGAATGCTTGCTTTTGTTACATGATGAATGATGGATGTCTTTGGCCTGTTACTAACACCGTGGCAGGATCTATGACAATTTACTTCGTAGAATGAGTTATATATTAAATGATTCCATCGTCATAATGAATCACCTGGGAGGCACCCATGTATAAGTACTCCCCCCATCTTGACGTACATATGTACGAAGAGCCAGGGAAGCCGTTTAGGTGTCAGTAGAAATCTCAGTTGCCCCGCACAATGTGAGCCGGTCTTGTCTTGTGCTGAGACACTTATTTTGAAGGGGGGAGAGGGGGGGGGGGGCCGGGGTGACGTCATATGGCAGAATGAAGTACGTGCCTAGTTGGTACTGTGGGATGACAAAGCCCTCTCCACCAAGTATGATTCGCCTCGCCTCGGTGCGTTCCTGCCGGGTCCGACGATATGTTAGTAGAGTTCTGATGGAGTTTCTCCCACGACCAGGAACGCTCATCCTCCGTTGCTGCGTTTGAGATCTCCCTTTTTTTTGGGGCGAACATCGGCCAGCTGCACCAAACTGGCACCGCACGACCATGTCTCGTCATCGACCGTGTCCTCCGGTCACAGTCCTCGCGCCATAAGAGACGCGGTCAGCAAGCCAGCCTTCTCGACAATCGACCGCTCGTCTCCACACCAACTCGATATGGAACAGGACCCTCGTTGTCCGACCCTGGCCTCGTTGGCCCCGACGCCGCTGTCATCAACTCTGCAGGCGGGGAGCGCCTCGGGCTGGTACAACTTGACGGGCTGGGTCAACGTAACTCGCTACGCGCCGTTCCTCGAAGAGCTTGCCCGGGCTGGCCCGCGTATGTTCATGAAGCTGGGGTCCTACGTGGCTCCTTCTGAGCCTCTCGATGCACAATCGCATCACTATGCGTCCACCACGGCCGATATGCTTCGTTCCATCCCTCCCGACCCGAACGCCTACAACATTCTGAGGCCAAGCGCCGCCCCCGCAGACTCTACCACATCTGCTCTCGGATCTTCGGGCAACGACATACCGATGCAGCCATCGGCTTCGACCCTAGAAAGTGCCCGGGGGCTCGGCAGCGTCTTCAGTTACGCTACCAGCAAATGGGCTCTGTCATGCATCGCGATGGCCATCATCCTCAACCGCACGCACATATTTGCCGCCACAAGACGTCGCGTACGCTTTCGCTGGCACATCAGGCTTCTGGTTCGCCTATCCCCGATTGTGCTCCTTATCATGCAAGTGCACCGCTTGCTTCGATCCATACAATGCCAGACCTCGCCTGATTTTGCTCGACTTCGATGGGGCGATGGCAAGCTGAGCTCAGATCTCATGTTTTCGCATCCCAATGCCTGGCTCAACACTCTAAGCTCTGCCCTGCTTCTGGGTGCTACAGATGAGCAGTCTTGCGTCGCCGTGGGCATGACTCCTCAACAGGATCCACCCAGCCCTCAATCTCTCCAAGGGTCCCTGCCCATTTTGTGGCCCCTATTCGGCACTTTCTGCCTAAGCCATTTCCTGGAAACCATGTCGTGTGCGGTCCAGGGACGACGCACTCCTGCCTCTGAGACAGGTATGACGCTTTTTGAGCAGTCGTTGGCCTTTGCCGAGGCCGACGCAGCCGTCAGCAATCAGCTGGGCTGGGCAACCTTTGCGAAATCCTCACGCACCTTGATTGAAAACGAGTCAAAATTGGGAACCGCCGTTGCACTGACTCGCTCGATGATATTGAATAAGGTCAACGCCGCGCCTGAGGTTTTGTTGGTGGCGTTTCTGTCATCCATGGCTCACATAACAAGTCACGTCCTGGGCGTGTTTGATCTCCAGGCCAGGTTTCGCCTTCTCAACACGGGGTTTTGGGGCATCTGCTTCATGGCGAGCATCGTCTGGAGCGTCATGTCCTTCGAACTTGGAAACCCCTCTGCCCTGGGCCTGCTGAGATTTCCAACTGTCTGCATCATTGGATTTGTCCCGCACGTCCTCGTGCTGGTCGGGATCATAGCGTGTCTATGCATTTACGGCCTGGCCCTATTTCTCTCCGCCTTGGTGCCGGCAACGGAAGAAGACTTGCCTCTTTCGAGCTTCCGCCAGCGACTAGCCCACGCGCACAGCAACATGCAAGCCAACATCTCCCTTTCAGACATCCACATTACACGGGAGATGGACTTCTACACGGCCTTGTTGAGAACCGGATTCTCCGCAATCACCATGGCCAGCGAGGCAGTCTACCTGAACGAAGACCGCGGAGTTAGCCTACAACGCCACACGTGGCTAGAGGAGGCACGCTTGCGGGAAGTTGAGGAGATACAGAGGCAGTGTATTGGAATGGGACTTCCCAATTCCGGTCCTAACCAGGCCGGCACTATTGGATTGATACCCATCAAAGCGGGCTCGATTGCAACCTCGAGCGGGTACGCCAGGGAGCGTGCTGCACAGAAGCTGCCCAAGAGTCGCGGCGAACGGGGATTGCGCTTTGGGACTGGGGCGACCGAAAGAAGTTCAAGGTGGTTGATGGCGATGGAGTTTCTTTTGACCATTGGCAAGCTCGTTGCAAGGGTGTGCGCTCTGTCTTGTTCTTGGGTGCTGGGCAAATTACGCATTCGAGCCCAGCCAGCCTGGCTGCTCTGGCTTGCCCATCGTCCTAAGCCCGAGGACGAGTTGGGTCAGATTTTGGCTGCGGGACATGGCTCCGGCGGCAGGCAGATGCCTGCACCAGACGACGTCTCTGGCCATATTCCCGCAACCGATGGGATAGATGTTGAGGCAGAATTTCGGCTGGTAAGTGGCTTTGCGGACGAGGAAAGCCTGGAACTCGATCTGTATCGGTACTGGTTGAAAGGAGGATGGTGGGGCTCAAGTGACTCGAGCGGCGATTTCAGGCCTCCTACAACGGATGACGATTGGGACAATACGAGCGTGGTCTCGGCGACAAGCATTACCAGTGGCCTCTGGGACGCGGAAACCGATGGAGACTCTTGCGATGATGGGCAAAGGACACCGACTCGGAAGTCGCCACTCGCGTCTCACGACGGCTCGACTTTCGATGACAGCCCTTTGGGCATGGGCGATCTTGCTCGGCTGCTACACCCTACCAGTCACGAGGAGCGAGATGACGCACAGAGACTTGCAGCTCATCTCCAGAGCGATCAGATCATGACTAGAGCAGGGTATAGGCGAATGGAGAAACTCCGACGAGCTCAAATCTTGACGACGCCCGGTCGGAGACCCTTCAAATCCGACGTTGACCCGGGAGGCCCAGACGATGAGGAACGCTTGCTAGAGCAGATTTTGTTGTCGCGCCGCCAGGTGCTTCCCGACTCCCAATCGCATTCGCTCGATGGCAGCGGGGCGTACGGCGAGAGTCCGCCGTGTGTGGTCTGCCAAAGCTCATCACGCACCATAATTGTTTGGCCTTGTCGTTGTCTGAGTCTCTGCGACGACTGCCGTGTGTCACTGGCTATGAACAACTTTGACAAGTGCGTCTGTTGTCGGCGAGATGTCATGAGCTTCAGCCGAATCTTTGTCCCTTGACACGGCATGGGTATCTGTATGGTGGGTAGTCACAGCGAGGGTAAACAAGACGAAAAGTAAATGGACACGAAGATTTGACTTGTTGGTTCAATTGCCGAAGACCAGCTCATTTCCCAAGAATATTCATTCGAGCCATAAAATTGGTTCGTCTCTACAGACCAAAGTGAATTCGCGGTATTAGTCCCGCCTCATCAGCACCGACGGCCCCGTCACATGGCGGCCCATTCCATGCAGAAGGTTCGGACTTCGGAAATTTCTGGAGGGAACTGTTGGCCGCCGAGAAGGAAAGATTTCTTCACGGCCGTGGCTAGTCTTCCACCGCTGACGACGTCAAGGATCGCTATCTCATCATTCCAGCCGTACTGGTTGGCCATGAAGTGAGCATGGAAGCGTAATGGATCGCCGGGATACACGCTGTATTGAGCACCAAATCGAAGCCCGGGAGTTGTGTAGTAGCCGCCTGCCTGCAGGTAGCGGCAGAAAGCGCCCTCCGTGACTACAGCTTGGGTGGGCTGGTAGTTGGCTAACCTGGGTATGACATCGCTGCTAGAAACCAGGGTAAGGCTGGATACGTGGGCATCTGTCTGGCGTGAACCGGGCTGTAGTTGCGTGGCACTGGCGAGCGTGGGCTCTTGAGTCGAAGAAAAACGAGGCCGCCCGAGTCGGTCGGCCACCTCGACGGCTTTTCTTGCATTTCGCTCAACGAGTGCCTGCTGTGCCACCAGCTTCCGCCGACGTAGATGCCCCATGTAGGTTTTCCGTGACGCTGCGTCGGCGGAAAGAGACGACAAGGCTACCCGATGGGCCGCGGCGATGTCTACGACGTACGCTGCGCCAAGTCGAACCAAGGCATCAACCTCCTCTGGCCGCATCTCAATGGGCAAGCCGAGGAAGATGTTCTGAGTGGGTTGCTGCGGCGTGGTGCCGACTAGGGTGCCGCTGATGTTGTATTTGCGGCGCACAAGCGCAGCGGCTTCCGGCTCGAAGATGAGGAATCTCTCGTCCACCGTGCAGATGCAAACTGGGGACGCGAGCTCCGTGGCGGGCATCTCCACGCGAGATTTGGCCATTGCTTCTGAGGTCGACGAGTCTTGTCAGCAGCTGAGCGTGATTTGTTTCGGAATCACGCGAGATGAGGACAGCAGTGTGCACATAGCAATCATAAGTCGTCTTCGTATGTAATTGAATGGTTCATCAAAGTTTTCAGCGGATTGACAGATTCAAGAGTGTGTAATCATGCAAGTGCACCCTGAGGCGGGAGGGGAGGTTGGGGAGCCATGAAAAAATACGTGAGTGGGACATAGAGGCTTAGGTACTTACCATTGATGTATGCAATGCCATTGTCCTCGCTACCGAGACTGGCGGTCTCATCAGGGGGTCATGTAAAGGCTCGGAGGATCTGGGAAAGGCTTGGCTCGAATTTATACTGCCATAGGGCTCAAAATCACTACCCGGGAATCCGCTTGCATTAAAGCGAGCATTGTAATTAGAGATAACTATACTCCGTAGAGGTATGTACTTCGTAATGTGTCTACATGCCTTGC
>JAPEBW010000363.1:0-58645 GCA_027405785.1 Ophiocordyceps robertsii | reverse complement strand
ACCGAAGCCTTATTTAAGCCGACTTAGTAAAGACCTTTTAAGATATAACTATAAACTCCTCTTAACGAATTCTTATTTAAGGAGTAGGAAGAATAGCTACTATTAAATAGGCGGAATTTACCGCTTATATACTAAGAAGGCTAAATAGCAGCCTTGCGGTTATAAAAGTAAGGATTAGCGCTTAAATAGTAAAACGCTTAGCAGCTAATATATTACTTAGCTAAGACTTTTTAGTTCCTTACTTAAAGGACCTTATTAACTTTATATTAGTCTTACGGATCGGGGCCTATAAAAGGATTAAAGCTAAAGTTAAGATAGTCCGGCTAAGACTAGTAATACGTAAATAGGTAATTTACTTAGTTATTATAACGATTTTAGCTAGTTCTAGCTACGCCTTACTTATATAAGTCCGGGCGCCGCTATTAAGGCGTAATATAATATTTTTCCTTAATAACCCTAAGCTTGCCCGGACAATAATATAGAATTATATAAGCTTTATAGCGATAAACTATTTTAAGGAACTATTAGTACTCCGCTAAGGCTAAAAGGTAAGGATAATTATAAACCTTAATAAGCAGTTTTAGCTATATAAGGAGGTTAACGCTACTACTCCCTTAGCGGAAGCCCTTATAGAAAATCTAGATAAAATAAACCCCGCTAAGGACTTCCTATAAAAGGATCTTATTATAAACTATAAACTTAAAATCGGCCGAACTAAGGACTTACTTAAACTTACTACCGATAAGGGCGTCCGGATCTACGCTAAAGACCTAAAATACGTATTAAAAGTCTAAGATATCCTTTAATCGTTTCCTTACCTTTAAAAGGACGAGGGAGTAGTATATATAGATAAATCCGAATATATACGCATTCCTTAAGTAAAAGGATAGCAATATTAATAAGTCGTATTAAGATTATACCTATTAAGCGATAAAGATAAAAAGGTAGTAAATACGATATTTAGCTAGCTAACTATATAAGGCCGATTAAAATAAGTTTACGGGCTAACCCCGTTCGCGGCGTTAGTATTTATAGTATAGAAGATAGTAAACGGAAAGGAGAAAGGATAAGTAGTTGTAGACTTATAAGGGATTAACGCTATTACTACCTTAAACGTATACTTAATACCCCTTTAAAGCGATATAATTAAACGCCTTAAAGGAAAGAAGTTTATTAATACGGTAAACGCACGATCGTTTTTCTACTAGTTTTTAGTTTACTAAGACTACTAAGAAAGGTTTACGGTCGTAAGCTATTGCGGGCTAAAAAGATTACTAATAATACTTATAGGCTTTAAGAACTCCTTAGTATATATTTAAAGGTTTATCGATAACGTCTTCCGTAGATACTAAAAATACGCGGCGGCCTATATTAACGATATTATTATTTACTTTAACACGGCCGAAGAATACCTTTAATATTTAAAGGCTATATTCCGCGCTTTTTACGACCGTAATATTACCTTATCTAAACTAAAGTCTTTCTTAGTATACCTATCTATATAGCTCCTTAGATTTAAGGTAAACGCTATTAGCTTAATAAATATAGATAAACGCGTATAAGCCTTAAAGGATATCGCGTTCTTAAGGAACCTTTAATAGCTTAAGAAATAGATTAGCTTTACTAAGTAGCTACGCTATATAGTCCCGTATTTCGCTAAGGAAGTTAACGTCTTATAAAAACGAAAGATAAAGCTACTCCGGGTAAGATAAGAAGAAGGAGTCCCCTTAAGGGGCTAAGGATAGGCTCGATATACCGCGAAAGCCGCTTTCTAGCCTACTTTAAAAGAAAAAGAGGCCTTCGTGATTTTAACTAAGAAACTTACTAAGCCTTAAACGATTTACTACTTTAACCTTACTTAATAACTATTTATCTAAATCGATATATCCTAAGAATACGGAGTAGCGGCTATAGCTTTTTACTTAAAAAAAAGCACGGAATAGGATAAAAAGACGCTACTAGCCTAAACTAAGGTCTAGCTTATCGTTTACTTAAGCCGCGCCCTTTAAGGCGGAGAACCTTAATACTAGCTTACGGAACTTAAAGTAGCCGGTTTAATATAGGCAGTATATAAGCTACGCACTATAGTACTATCTATAAGAACGCTATAAGTAGTTATCTTTACCGACTATATAAGCACCTACGGAATCGTATATTAAAAATCCTTATTCTTTATTAGTATAAAATCTAATAATAAGCTAGTCCTCGCGTCTTAATACTTACGCTAATTCCCGCTTAAGGTATGCTATATCTTAAGCGTTAAAAACGTTATGCCGGACGCGCTTTTACGTTTGCCGCACTAAGATAATAAGCTAGTATCCTTAAACTAAGAAGGGGAATTAAAACATATCTAAGAAAACGAGATAATAGACCGCGTATTCCTTTACGCGGAAGTATTAATCGAATTACCGCTCCGCTAAAAAATAATTAATAGATATACGGAAGATATATAGTAAGTAAAAATCATAGCGTAACTTAGCGATAAGGACGGGGTCCTTAAACTCTTATTCCTTTAGTCGTAGGGGTTACTATACTTTATAGAGAACGATAAACGCTAAAAACTATATATCCTTAAAACCTACGCTAAGGAGATCGTTAAAGACGCCTACGCTAAATACTTTTATACTAGCTATATCTATATATAGTAAGACCTATTTAAAAGCTTCTAAATCTTATAGCTTAGTAAATATATAGATAAGGTCGTAGATAGCTACGATACTTACTACCGCAACTAAACTAACTAAGGTAAGATATTAAGATAGCTTATCCCGATTTAAAGCCCGCTAGTTTTATACTATATAATAGTGATAGACTTTATTATTAGGCTTTTAGTAGTTTAAGCTAAATAATCCCTAAAGAAAAATCCTATAAGGAACTTCTTTAATACTTTACTAACTATAATTAATAAATTCTGAAAAATATATCTCCTTATCTTAAGCAATAATTAGTTTATAGCGGAAGACTAAGTATAAGCGTTATATACTAAACTACTCCGCGCTAATTAAGGGATTCCGAAGGGGATAATCTTTAACTAAGATATAAAGTTTACCTTAGTATTTTAGCGGACCTTATAGCAAGCCTTTAAATCGAAGCTTCTTATATTTACCGCTTAGTACCTTTAAACCGACGGCTTATCGGAAAGGCGAAACTAAACTATAAAAATCGCGCTACGATTCTTTACCGCTAATTTCCCGGACTTACGCTAGACCGATACGCTAATCGCCTTTTAGTTTAACCTTAATAATTCCTTCTCCTTAGTAATTTACGCGGCCCTTAGTAAGCTTATTATAAAGATAAGAATAAATAATAGCCTTTAGTTCTTTAGTAACTACTTATACTTATAAAACTAAGAAGTCTTATAAGAAGAAGCTAGGTTAGCTATCGCTTATACTTAAGCCGCGATAAGGATAGATATAATAAAAAATACCGCCCGCTAGAATTTAAGCCTAGCGATTAAGTTTAGCTATAGCTTAGTAAAGGCTACTATATCGCGGATAGTAAACTAGCGAAGCTTTAAGAAAGACGCACTAGGCCGTTTAAGGTTACCGCTAAAGTAAGATAGCTTATATACTAATTAGATATAAAAGGGTCCCTTAATATTTATTTAGTCGTTTTAGTAGCATAACTACGCTTAGCGGACGAGCTAGCTATACGCTTAAGACTAGTTTAAGGCGAAGGGATACCTTATTTAAATAAGTAAGAAGTAAAACGAATCTTATAAAGCCGCATAATAAAGAAAAGTAGCGGAAAGCTAAGGAAGGAGTTTCTTATAGCTTAAAAAGGCTAGCTAAGCAGCTATAACTTATAGGTAGATAAAAAAGCGGTCTTCTTATTAAAGATCGTAAAAGCCTTTAAAAAAGCATAAAAGGAGTTAGCTACTTAAGTAGTTCGGACGAGAATATAATACGCGGCCTTTATAACTTAATACGAAACTTTTTAACTAAGAGAATTAAGCAGTTAGGCCTAAGCATAAGACGTAAAAGCTATTATAGGTTATAAGAAACTATAACTTACTACGCTTAAGGTAATTAGTTATTTTAATAATAATATACCGCTGTTTACTTTAAGCAATAAGGCCTTTTTAGCCTTATAATATACCTATTTAAATTCTCTCCGCCGCCCGCCCTCTCTCCCTTCCTTTTTTCTTTCTATAACTATATTTCCCTTTACCGCTAGCTATAGACCGCTATACCTCGCTTACTCTTATACGCATAACCTTCTTTACTTTAAGCCTATAATCCTTATACTCCTATTTTAAGTCCCTTTATTATCTAACGTCTCTTATAGCTAAGACTAGCTATTCCGCAATTACTTCTTTAGCCCGCTCTCCTATAAGCCCCTACGCCTTTAATATAAAGGATATAAGCAAGCCCTTAAGCTCTATAAAAACAAGGCGGCTATCCTTTATAGCTTAAAGTCCCTTAATAAGAGTTAAAACCTTTAAGTTTAAGCTTCTATATAAACCTACGCCGCCTTCTATAGCCGCGCTTAAGCTAATAGATTCGACTTAAACTATAGTACTATAAAGGACGGCTTATATTACCCTCTTTAAATACTTAACTTAAACGACTTACCTCCTAGCCCTATACTATAGCGAGATCTAAACGGCCGGTTTTATAGCAACTTAGCTATACCTCCCGCCTAGCTTTTACTATTTAAAAGCCCCCGCCGCCTATATATTTTTTAAGGTATAGCCGGAAATCTTTATTAGCGGAATAACTAGCCGATACTTAATGCCTTAAGGTTAGCTAACCTCGCTATAGTCCTAAGATTTATAGTAGCCGCTATAGCTAGCGGAAACCCGCTTTAGCTAAACGATTAAAATAACGTCCGCGCCGTTCTTAATTATATATTTAAGGCTTAGCTTAACTAGTTTATAGCCGGGTTTATAGCGGCGTTTTAAGTAACTACGGCTAAAACCCTATCTCGCTTTATACGCGGTCTAGCCTATACTATAAAATCCCCTTCTTAGCTTATAGCTATAATAGGCCTTAAAGACCCGTTTAGTCCCGCTTAGTAAACGCTCTTCCCGCTTACCGCTACGCTTAGCTTAGCTATATAAAGGCGTATAAGCGCCTTATTATAGTCTATCCGCCGTCCCTCCTTAACCGAAGGAGATAGCAATAACTAGCCTCGCGATATATTCCGCCGCTTAATCTTATAAAAGCCGCTAGTAGTAACTAATACGATCCTAAATAAACCTGGCTTCGTAGGCCTATACTTTAGCGACGAGATTATAATAATTAAGAGTTTCCGCCTAGCTATAAACTACGCTAAGCTTTACTTATAGGCCCGCGAAGAGTTTAAACGCGACTTAACTTTAACCTAAGCAATAAAGTTCTTAGGCTTCGATATCCGCTTTATTAGCCGCACCGACTACGCGCTTTATATTCTCGCCCTTAAAGCCCCTTTTATATAAAGGTTCTTCGAGACTATTAAGCACGTTTAAAACCTTAAGAGCGAGGAGTTAAGCACTAAGGCTATTAAGGACCTTATTACCCGCTTTTAAGCGGGAATATAGATATTCGATACCTTAGTGCTTACTATACTTATTAATATTAGCGGGACGGCCTACCCTTACCTTAATACTTTCCCGGTAGCTAAACGCGCGTTAATCGGCGGAAAGGTATAAGTAGTAGCGCCGCGTAAGAAGGATAATAAGTCGGAAAGCCTAGCGATAAAGAGCGGGGGATAACTATAATAGCGGTAGTAAGTAAGATATAATATCTTACTTATAGGCGGCCTATAAAGCTAGTAAGTAAAACGGGAGACTTAGCGGAGGATTAAAAAACGGCATAGGAAAGATAAGTAAGATAATAATATAAGATAAGGCCTAAATAAAGCTAGTCTCTTATAACGTGTCCTATTAAGGAACTTAAGTATTCCCCGGCGCGGAGACTCCTTACTACTTAGTAAGGGCTTAAATATACGCTTTAAAGGAGAGTTAAAAAAACTTTACTATAAGTTTTAGCTAAACATACTAATCGCCTTAATAAGAATAAAGCCGTACGATTAAATATAAAGTAAGGATTTATAATAAAGCCGCTTACTAACTACCTTAAGCTACTTAGCTACTATTAGCTAGATAGGCCGAAAAAACTATTAAAAGAATAAGGACGGTATACTACTAATACGGTATAAAGACGCTACTATAAAGCTATTACTTAGCACCCCCTTTACTTTATCCTTACTTTAAACTAATAAGGACGTTAGCTTTTCTTTCTTACTTAAAGGAGTTATTATAGAATTTAAATAGCTATGCTTAAACTCCTTACTTTACTCCTAAGAAAGCCTTATAGAACCCCGCGATAAGAACGCTTAAAGCACGCACTACGAAGGCTCGCTTAAGGAGAAACGACGAATATTATTAGTCGGACCCCGCTAAGGTTTCCGGGATATAACTATAAAGGGTTAAAAGCCTACCTAACTATAGTTTACGATATCTTTAATTAAAAGAGATACTATAGAAACTATTAAACGGATTCCGCTAGTATCTTTAAGGGATTTCTAAGGATTTCTATAGGATATCTTAACTATAGTTCGACTTATTTTTAACTATAAAAGCACCCCGGAAGATATAGGATAAACCTTATCGCGATTTTTAAGGGATATCTAAGGATATTTAAGGGATTTCCCTAACTATAGTTTATAGTATTTCTAACTAGGCTTATACTTAGTTTATTAAGCGATTTTATAAGGATATTTATAGTTTATTCTACGTACTATAAATAGTATAGTTAGAGATCCTTAAAATTAGCTTAAAGGACTAAGTATAAAGTAGCTAGCTATGCTTTTAAGAATAGCTAAGCTTTTTACTATTTCTAAACCCTTATATACGATTACGTGCGGTAATTAGTCCGTTATACTAGCTTAACTAGCGGTAATTAGTCCGTAGTACCGGCCCCAACCGGCGGTAATTAGTCCGTAGTACTAGCCCTAACTACCGGTAATTAGTCCGCGCCTTATCCCCCTATCCTTATGCTATAAGGCGTAGTAAATAAGGCCCTTTTAGCTTTAAAATAAACCTATTTAAATTCTTTTTACTACTTACTTTCTTTCTTTTTATTTTTTCATTTTATAACTTTATTTCCTTATACTACTAGCCTTAGCCGGCTATTCCTTACTTACTTTTATATGTATAACTTACTTTACTTTAAGCTTATAATCTTTATACTTTTATTTTAAGTCTTTTTTTCGTTTAACGTCTTTTATAGCTAAGACTAGCTATTCTATAACTATATTTTTAGCTTACTTTCTTATAAGCCTTTATACTTTTAATATAAAGGATATAAGCGGGCGCTTAAGGTTTATAAAAATAAAGCGGCTATCTTTTATAAGCTTAAGTTACTTAGTAAAAGTTAGAACTTTTAAGTTTAAGCCTTTATATAAACCTACGCTGCTTTTTATAGCTACGCTTAAGCTAATAAGTTCGACTTAAATTATAGTACTATAAAGGATAGCTTATAATACTTTTTATTAATACTTAACTTAAACGACTTACCCCTTAGCTTTATACTATAATATAGTTTAAACGGCCGGTTTTGCGGCAACTTAGCTATACTTCTTACTTAGCCTTTACCGTTTAAAAGCCCCCGCTACCTATATATTTTTTAAAGTATAGCTAGAAATCTTTATTAATAAAATAACTAGCCGATACTTAATGCTTTTAAGTTAGCTAGCCTTATTATAGTCTTAAGATTTCTAGTAGCTATTTTAGCTAATAAGATACCGCTTTAGCTAAACGATTAAAACGATATCCGCGCTATTTTTAACTATATATTTAAGGGCTAGCTTAATTAGTTTATAGCCGGGTTTATTATAGCGTTTTAAGCTACTAAAATTTCAACCTTATCTCGCTTTATATATAGTCTAGCCCGCGCTATAAAATCCCCCTTTTAGCTTATAGCCGCTATAAGCCTTAAGAACTTATTTAGTCTCGCTTAGTAAACGCTTTTTCTCTTAACCGCTATACTTAGCCTAGCTATATAAAAGCATATAAGCGCTTTATTATAGTCTATCCGCTATTCTTTTATAACTAAAGGAGATAGTAATAACTAGCCTTAGGATATATTCCGCCGCTTAATCTTAAAAGAGCTATTAATAATAACTAATATAATCCTTAATAGGCCTAGCTTCGCGAGCTTATACTCTAGCAATAAGATTATAATAATTAAGAGATTCCGCCTAGCTATAAACTACGCTAAGTTTTACTTATAGGCCTATAAAGAGTTTAAACGTAACTTAACCTTAACTTAAGTAATAAAATTCCTAGGTTTTAATATCCGCCTTATTAACTATACTAACTACGCGCTTAGTATTTTTACCTTTAAGGCTTATTTTATAAAGAGGTTTTTTAAGATTATTAAATATATTTAAAACCTTAAAAGCAAGGAGTTAAGTATTAAGGCTATTAAAGACTATATTACCCGCTTTTAAGTAAGAATATAAATATTTAATACCTTAATACTAACTATACCTGTTAATATTAGCGGGATAGCTTACTTTTACCTTAATACCTTTTTAATAGCTAAACGCGCGTTAATTCGCAGAAAGATATAAGTAATAGCGCTATATAAAAAGGATAATAAATTAAAAAGCCTAGCGACGGAAAGTAAGGGATAGCTATAATTGTAATAATAAGTAAGATATAATATCTCGCTTATAAGCGGCTTATAGGGCTAGTAAGTAATATAAGAAACTTAGTAAAGGATTAAAAACGGCGTAAAAGGTAAGTAAGATAATAATATAAGATAAGGCTTTAATAAAGCTAGTCTTTTATAATATATCCCGCTATAAAAGTTAAATATTCCTTAGCGCGGAGACTCCTTACTACTTAATAAGTGCTTAAACGCATAATTAAAAAAGAGTTAAAAACCTTGCTATTAGTTTTAGCCGGATATATTAATCGCTTTAATAAAACGAAGATATATAACTAAATAAGGGGTAAGGATTTATAATAAAGCCGCTTACTTATTATCTTAAGCTACTTAGCTATTATTAGCCGGATAAGCTAAAAAAGCTATTAAAAGAATAAAGATAGTATACTATAGTATATAGTATAAAGACGCTATTATAAAGCTATTACTTAGCGCCCTCTTTACTTTATTTTTACTTTAAACCGATAAGGATATCGGCTTTTCTTTTTTTAATTAAAGGAGTTATTATAAAATCTAAATAACTATACTTAGACTCCTTACTTTACTCTTAAAGAGACTTATAAAACCCTATAATAAGAACGCTTAAAGCACGTACTATAAAGAGTCGCTTAAAGAAATACGATAGATATAATTAATCGGACCTTACTAAGGTTTTTAAGATATAAATATAAAGGCTTAAAAGCCTATTTAATTATAGTTTATAATATATTTAACTATAAAAGATACCGTAAAAGCTACTAAGCGGATTTTACTAGTATTTTTAAGGGATATTTAAGGATTTCCGCGGGATATTCTAATAATAATTTAGCCCGTTTTTAACTATAAAAGGACTTTAAAAGATATAAAATAGCCTTTACCGCAATTTTTAAGGGATATTTAGGGATATTTAAGGGATTTCCTTAATTATAGTTTATAGTGTTTTAACTAGGCTTATACTTAGTTTATTAAGTACTTTTATAAGGATATTTACGGTTTATCTATATACTAATAATAAATAGTAAGATAGTGTAGTTAAAGATCCTTAAAATTAGCTTAAAGAACTTAGTATAAAGTTGCTAGCTATGCTTTAAAGTAAAGATAAGCTTTTTACTATTTTTAAACCCTTATATATATTTATATATAGTAATTAATTTATTTTACTAGCTTAACTAGCGGTAATTAGTCCGTAGTACTAGCCTTAACTAGCGGTAATTAGTTTATAGTACCGGCCCTAACTAATAGTAATTAGTTCGCGCCTTATCCCCTTATTATTACGCTATAAGGCGTAGTAATAATGCTAGGGGGGACCGGATTTAGCATAAAAAAGCGGGGATTTAAATCGGCTTTTAAAAGTTAAAGAAAGCTATAAAGATCGCGAATATTTAAAAAGTAAAGCTAGTAAGCGCCTTTATTTTTACAGCAGAGAATTAATAAGAAAAAGCCTAAAAGAATAGCTAAGGGCGGCAATAAGTGCTTAATATAAAGGAAGTTATAATAAAGGATATAAAGAGGGCCTTTTAGCTAGAGATACTAATTAACTTAGCGGACTATATCTTAGCTTAAGTACTATAAGCTTACTTAAACCTCTTTATACCTACGAAGGCGCTTAAGTAGCTTTTATTTTAACGAAGTATAGACTATAAGATTTACTTTACCTTTAATAAAAATAGTAAAGAACCGTTATTATTATAAAAGCTTTTATACGATATATTAAAAGAAGAACTCCTTATTTTTTAGAAGACTTTAAATAAGTTACTAAAAGTAAACCTTATCCGCTTAAGCAGCTAATTAAGTACGGTACTACTATTATTTATAAAGAAAACTAATCGCCGCTTATACTTTTACTATAACTACTAAGCCTTAAATATAATTATAAAGAGGGATTAGTATATATTACTGTTTATTATAAAAATGCTAAAGATACTAGTAAAAGTATATTAGTTTATAAAACTTAATTTTATTATAGCGTTTTATAAGATTAAAATTGCAGAGGGCTATAAGTTTTAAACGGCTTTTTAAAGAAAGTTTCGACTATTTAAGTAGTAAGTATACTTATTTAGCCTTATAAAGACGCCGGCTACCTTTTAACGCTATATTAACTAAGTACTAAAAGACTACCTTTATAAGTTCGTTATAATATATAACGAACTCCGTTTTAATTTCCTTATTAAAGTCGCTCTATAACTATTAAGATAAAGTAGTAAAGGTCCTTAAAAGGCTATTAAAAGCAGGCTTTATACTAAACCTATAAATATTTAACTTTATAAAAAAAAAGTAAAGTACTTAGCTTTTATTATATAAGCTAAAAGGAAGGTTTAACATAACTTAAAAAAGATTAAAGGTATTAAAATATAGTAAGCACTAAGGAATATAAAGGGCGTTTAAAGCTTCTTTAAGTTTATAAATTATTATTATACTTTTATCCCGCTTTATATTAATGCTTTATAGTGCTTAAAGAGTTTTTAAAAAAAAACGCGACTTTCTTATAAACTAATTAGCATTAAGCTATATTCGAATTTATTTAAATCATCTTTTATAATATATAAAGACTATAATTTTATAACTTTAAAAAGGAAATCTAGTTTAAAGCAAACTACTTTAAGTATATAATAAGCGGTATATTAATATAAGTAAAGCTAAATATAATTTAATACTTCGTAAGTTTTTTTTAAAATAACTTAATATAATAAAGTATAATAACTTAATTTATAATAAGAAGTTATATATAATTATAAGATACTTAAACTTTTAAGGTGTAAAATTATATAATATATTAGTATTTATAGTGTTAATAAATTATAAGAATTTAAAGTACTTTATAAGAAAAAGGAAGTTTTACGAAAAGTAAAGTAAAGAAGCGATAAAGCTCGCTTTATATAACTTTATATTAAAGTAATACTTAAAGAGGTTAGTAATAGTACTTAACGCCTTATTACGCTATAATTAAAATAAGCTAAAAGTAGTATTTAAAAAAAAGAAGATAAGATATATAGTTTAAATAATCTTAAATAGCGCGTAATTAATAAGATATTAAGTCTTCTTAAGCGGCGAGTATATAAACCTCTTATAATAATTAATATAAAAAAAGGATATAATCGCGATAATATAAATAAGAAAAGAGAATATAAGGTTAATTACTAATATAAGTAAAAAGGATAATCCTATACTTTAAGCTAAGAGTAAAGCAAATAAAGGCGGAGTTTAATTAAAACTTAACTTAAACTTAAGTTAAGATATACTTAAGGAATAAGTATAACCGGCTTATATATTTAATAAGTAGGAGATATTAAAGCGATAAATAGTAATATTATAAAAAGATAAAGAGTATTAAGTAGTATTTTAAGTAGTATAAAACGGCGATTAATTACTTACTTTAAAATAGTAATTAAAGGTTTAAGTAAGTAAGTATATAATTAATATAAAAGGGCGCCTTTACTTTAAAGACCGTTTTTAAGTATTAAGTAAAGCTTAATACCTTAAGGAAAGGAAAAATAAAAAGCTAAAAAAGCTTTAAGGATTAATTGCTTAGTAAATATATAATTTAATAGTAATAAGATACTTAAAGTATAAAAGGATACTTATAATACTAGCTTAAGAGATTTTTAGCTAGGCTAGTTATTAATAGTACGCTAGCTTCTTACGAACTATAAACAATATAGTAAAGGCTATATTTAAAAGTAACTTTAAAAAAAGCTTTTTTAGTTATTACCGCCTTTTATATAGCTATTTCTATACTTAATAATAGACTTTATAGTTTAGCTACTTTTAATAAGGACTAAAGGCTTAAAGAACCTTTAAGTAATAATAAATAAGCTAATAAAAGCGATAATATTAAAAGCGATACTAATAATAAAAGTAGTAACGTGTGCTATTAAGTTCTTATAATCTTACTTTTGCTTTTATAAAATATTAAAGTCTATTATTTTAAATTAAAGGATAAATTTAATAAAGTAACTTTAATAGGTATTTTAATAATAAAGTAAGGTTTAAAGGAAACTAAGTTTAGCTTATTACTTATAAACTAATAAGGCAATAAAGCGCATAAACTAAGAAGTATAAGCCTACCTTTATATATATATTTACTATTAGTAAGACGTTTAAAGGGTATAGCTACTTTTTACTTAAGTAGTACTTAATAACTAAGTAGTATTAACGATAAATATAAGCCTTTTCTTTATAATATATAAAACTAATATTAAGCTGATCTAAATAAAATAAAAAAAGGACTTTTTACGCTAAATATAAAAGGCGGAGAAGACTTTATATAAAGGATAAAAGAGGTCGCTAACTTCCTTTAAACGGCGATCGCTATATTATAAGTAAGATAAAAAAGGATAGTAAACTAATTATATATACCGGTAAAGAGACTTTAAGTAAGTAATAAAGTATAGTTAAATATAAAGAAGTATACTATAAATAGGTCTTATTAAAAGCTTAACTAATTATACTAAAAATATATTATAATAAAAGAAGTTAGCTTATATATAGTAAAACTTTATATATTAAGAAGGGTATATAAAAGACTATATTTAAAACTTCTACGCTATATAGCGAATAACCTTTTACCTCGCTAAGTAGTTAATAGTTACTAGCTAAAACTAGTAATTAAGGAAAATAATAAACTAAAGTATATTATAAAATAGGTTTAATAGCTTAATAAAAACGGATTAAAAGGGGGAGGTAACACTAAGTTTTTATAAAGTAGTATAAGTATACTAACTTAACTTAGTAACAAATTAATAACTTTAAGGATATAATTGCTTTAAAGAAGTTTAAAGGATAGTATAGTAATATAATAAAAACTAATAAGGGCGGGGTAAAGAAATTATAGTAAGCTAAGCTAAGAAGTAAGAAAAAGGATAAAAGAAATAGCGGAGAAAAAGGAAAAACTAAAAAAAATTAAAAAGAGTTTTAAGCTATACTTAGCAGACGTTAAAATAATTCTTAATAATAAGCATAATAAAGATATACTACGGATATATATTAAGTATATATAGCGATAAGATTAAGGTAAGATATAATAAGATATAATAAGATATATAGTAAATACGGATAAAATATATAAAGAACTATAACTTAATTTTAGTAAACTACTTACTACTAGCTAATACTAATAAATTAGCTTTAAATATTAAAGCGTATAAAAGCTTAGTACGTTATAATCGCAGTATAAGCTAACTTTATATATTATAATCGTTATTAGTAATATTCTTTTAGTTAGTATTTATTAAGGATTAAAGAAAGTATATATAAGTTAGTATAATAATCTTTAAATATTCTTAAAGACGTATAGTCTTAAAGCGCGTTTATAACGATAATCGTATAATTAATATATTAATATCGTATTAGTATTATATTATATATAGTTTATAAATAAAGATATATAAGTAAATAGCGTAAACTAGTATAAGTATAAGCAAAATAGTTATAAGCTTAAAGCGAGGCTTAATTTTAATAAGTTTTATATTAAGTATTTACGTTTAAAGACGCTATACGTTTTATATATATAAAGTAAGAGGGGCGCTATATAGTAGTACTATATATCGCGCTTTGCTTATTAAGTAATAATAGCGGGCGTAAAGATTAATATAAAGGCGGGAGTATATAATCGCTAAGCTTACTAAGGGGCGTAGTATAAGAAGACGCTTATAAGCTAGCGGGAGATAAGGCGTAAAGAATTAAAGTAGATATTAAAGCGCGATATAGTAAAACTATTATAAAAAAGAGCGCGCGTATAAGAAAAATTATAATTAAAGAAAAAGAAAAAAGAAGAAGGAGAAAAAAAGAAAATAAAAGTATTTATACTTAAGGACTATAAGCGGCGGGAAAACAAAACGTGCCTTAATATTACGGAGTAAGTAAAAGTTAGTATATAGGTACTGTCCGTAGTATTATAATAATAAGCTATAAAGAGCCTGCTTATATACGGCGGGTCTATAGCTATATATATAGACCTAGCCCTCCTTTTATAATAAGGCTTAAGCTATAGCTTAAGTCCTTATAACCTTATAAGTTAAAGACTTTAATATAATGCCTCCGCTCCCCGTGCCGCGCTATATAGTTCGGAGGTATTATAAGGGGCTACTAGCTATTATAAAGCGCTACTTAGTCCGCGGCCCGGGAAGCGCTAGACCCGTATTATAGTAAGTAAGGCTATATAATAGCGGGTTAAATAGCTTTACCCGCTACTACTAGCCGCCCTTAATTAAGCGGCTACTTATTAAAAGGCCCGTCCGCCTATTAAGCGGGCACCTTATCCGCCTTAAATAGCCCGGTAGCGTATTAAGCGGCCTAGGTATTCCGCGCCTTAAGTTAAAGATTAAGGGGTATAAATACCCCGTCCCTCCGCCTTTAACCTTCTTATTACGGAATTTAAACGGCCACGCCTAGACTCCTTACTCTACTCTTAAGGAAGCCTTACGAAACCCTAAGATAAGAACGCTTAGAGCACGCACTACGAAGGCTCGCCCAAGGAGATATAACAAATATTACTAATCGGACCCCGCTAAGGTTTCCGGGATATAACTACGAAGGGTTAAGAGCCTACTTAACTATAGTTTACGATATCTTTAACTAAAGGAGATACCGTAAAAACTATTAAGCGGATTCCGCTAGTATCTTTAGGGGATTTCTAAGGATTTCCGCGGGATATCTTAATTATAGTTCGACCTATTTTTAACTATAAAAGCACCCTAAAAGATATAGGATAAACCTTACCGCGATTTTTAAGGGATATTTAAGGATATTTAAAGGATTTCCCTAATTATAGTTTATAGTATTTCTAACTAAGCTTATACTTAGTTTATTAAGCGATTTTACGAGGATATTTATAGTTTATTTTACGTACTACGGATAGTATAGTTAAAGATCTTTAAAATTAGCTTAAAGAACTAAGTATAAAGTAGCTAGCTATGCTTTTAAGAATAAATAAGCTTTTTACTATTTCTAAACCCTTATATACGATTACGTGCGGTAATTAGTCCGTTATACCGGCCCGATTAGCAGTAATTAGTCTATAGTACTAGCCTTAACCGGCGGTAATTAGTCTGTAGTACCGGCCTTAACTAGCGGTAATTAGTCCGCGCCTTATCCCCCTATCCTTATACCGTAAGGCGTAGCACTTCCTTTCTTTCCTTCTTTTTTTAAACTAGTAATAACTATAGTAGTAGTAATAGTAGTAGTAGTAGTAGTAATAGTAATAGCAATAATAATACTATAAGTATCGCCCTCCGGTATATAAAGTAAGTAGCTTTAAGCTAACCTTTATAAAAACAATATATCGTCCTTATTATTAGTACCTATATTAAAGCTCCTTAATAATATTAAGCCCGGGGGCCGTACTTATACCGCTACCGCCGCTTATATTACCGCCGCCTCCTTAGCTACGCTTACGCTTATAATACCCTTATAAGTAACTACGCTATCGCTAGCCCCCGTAACTCTACCCCTTAGCAGCCTTCTTACTACCCTTAAGACCGCTAAGTTAAGCGCCGTAAGTCCGCTCCCTTAAGTGCGCTATCCTTATACTAACCTATAACTTAGTATAAGCAGTAAGTATTGCCCGGCGCCGCTTATAATAAGTCCTATATACGCTACTTATTAAGCGGCTACGCTTATTATAAATAAGTAGGTCGCCTTAGCGGTAGCTACTTCGCTTATACTTATACCGGCCGCGCTTATAAGATAGCTCCGGCTATTCTTACTACCGCTAAGATAGCTTAAAAGGCCGACTTTAATAATAAGGCGGTTAAGGCGTAATTAAAAGCCGCCGCCGCCGCTTACTATTACTTATGCTCGCTTAAGCGGATAGGCTATATACTTAAGTAAGTCCCCCCCTCTTTTTCTTCCTCCCTCCTTATTACGCTTATTATAGCGACTAACGCTAACTATCCTTAGTTAAGAATACCGCTTTTATAGCGCTATTAGCGGTGCCTTTATTTATCCCCGCTACCCTTATCCCGGCCGTCCGCATTACCCGTAGTGGCGCCGCCGCTAGCCTTATTATGCCCGCCGCCGCCGCCGCCCTTTTTAACCCCTTCGCCGCCGCCGCCGCTTAAATATTTAGGCTAAAGGGCCGTCTCTATGCTTTAAAGGCCGCCGCCGCCGCTCTTAAAGAGGAGGGGGAGGAGGAGGAGGGGGAGGATAAAGATAATAATAAGGAAGAGACCGAAGATAAGGATAAGTAGCGTAGGCCTTAGTCGCCCGGGCTAAGCGGCCTTAAATATAACTCCTTTTTCCTTTCCGCTTTATAAGACGCTATAAGTAATAAAAAAGCTAAGGTTACCTCCTATTTCCGCTTAAGGGGGAGCTGCTAATTACTAGGCCCGTCGTTCTTATTTACTAGCTTATAAAGGGCCTTAAACTTATTTAAAGCGTTAGCGCTTATAAGCTCTTATACGGGCTCTTAAGTTAGGTTTAAGTAGCTACGCTACTTAACAAGCACCTCCCGCTGCTTGCCTTTACTTACTTTCCTTTAACGGGCTACCTTTACCTCCTTAATTACGAATTCCTCTTCCCCCTTAACTAAGATTGCGGGGGGCTAAGGGTCCGCAACCGCCTAACTAAGTAAGGGGTCTTAAGCCGCCTAGCATAATAAGTCTACGTTAATCTTATTATATATCCTTAAAGGTAACCTTTTAAGCTTTATAACTTACGGGCTAATAACTCTTTAAACCGTAAACTTTATATATAGCTAGTTAAGCTTCTTCTTTAAGCGGCTAAATTAGTAGTTACGGAGGTTTAACTAGACTTTATCCCTTAGTACGAAACTCTTTATTAAGGACCTAGACTTATTAGCGTGCTGCTTTTAATCCTACGCGGCCGCCGCTATTACCGATTAATAATAGTCCGTAGTCTCCTTAAGTTTTTAAATAAAGCGAGTAGCCTAAGCTTTTAGCGAGGCGGCTAAGTACTCTTCCGCCGCTATATCTATTGCTTAAGGTATTAAAAAAGGAGGTTCGAAGCCGTATAACGTAAAGAAAAAGGTTATGCTAATAGACGCTTAAGGCTTGCTATTTAAGGCAAGCTATATAGCTAGGAGCTAATAGTCTTAGTCTGCTTAGTTTTAGGCTACTATAGCCTATAAGTAGGCCTATACCTTTTAATTAACGCGTTTTAAGCCCTTATTAGTCTATAAGTAATATGCGGAGCTAAGTAGCTAAGTAACTTAAAGCAGCTTATAAAGGTGCTGCTAAAAGCGCCTTATTTAGTTAAAGCCCTTATTGCTTATAATTAAAGTAAGCTAGCTATATATCCGCGCTTAGTATTAAAGAAAACGTTTTATATATACCTCCGCTTTTATAGAGGGTATTAGCTTAAGCACTACTTCCTTATTAAGGCGGTCCTTAATAACCTATATATAGCGATTCCCCCTTAATATAAGCGGAAGGTCTATTATAAAATCTATTTAAATATATATTTAAAACCGGTTTAAGATCGGCAGCTGCTTTAAGAGCCTTTTATAAAGCGCCCGCTAAATCTTTATACGGCCGTAGATATTATAGTTACGGAGGAAGCGGCGTACGTAGTGCTATATAAAGGGCTAATAAAAGTTCCTCGCAAGCCCTACCGCTATGCCTTATCGGCCGGGGTAGCTAATAATACTAAAGTCGTAGATTAGCTATACTAGCTTCCTTTAAAGCTCGTTCCTTAACTTATCCTTTAGCGGGGCGTTCCTTTTATCGGCTTCCGTCGTATAAGAGGCGCCCGGCACCTATAACCTACCCCTTTAGCGGAGGTGCCCTCTTAGGTTAATATAGCAATCTACTACCTATACCTTTAATCGTAGCTTCGGATTTAAGGAACGCGCGCTAGATTCTACGGCGCGCCGCACGCTTTTATATATACGGTCTTAAGAAGCTAGCTTATCCTAAAGACGCTAAAAGCCCTTATCTTAAAAGATCCTCGCTGCTTAAGCGCCCGGGCCTGCTTAGTCCCTTAAACTTAGCGCTTAAGGAGGCGTTAATAAGGAGGGCGGGATACCCGCCTTTAATATAGCGGGCGGGTTTACTTTATTAAACGAGGGGGTTAAAGGCTCCTTAACGAGGGCATTAAACGAGGGGGTTAAAAGTTCTTTAATAAGGGAGACCTTAATATACGTGCGTAACGCCGCTTGCGGAATAAGCTATAGATCCCGCGCCTTAATATCCGCGTTTATAATATAGTCTTAATCCCGCCGGGAAAGCGCGTTTAAGACGGTAAAGTCTTAACCCGGCCTATACTTAATCTAAAAGTTAAAGCGGGATAAGTACTTAGCCTAACGGGCCTATTACTTAAAGAGGTGCTAGTAGGTTATAAAATACTTAAGGTTTTAGTGGTTTATAAGGACTTTAAAGCTTTTATAACTACGGAGCTTTACTTACTATTACTTAAGATAGCTAATAATAGCGAGTATCTTTTTATTATAAATAGCGTAGTTCCTTTCCGCTAAAGTTAGCTTCTTTAAGTAAAAGGCTATAAGCTACTTCCGCCCCTTTACTTCTTATAAGAGCGTGCCCTTAAGCGCCTAGCCGCTATAGTCCGCTTTTATTATAGTAGTGCGGTTAAAATCCTATTAAAGTAGCACTAAGGCCTGCGAAAATAGGTCTTTAAGCGTACGGAACGCACCTTTTTATATAGGTCCTTAATAAAAGGCTACCTTTTTCTTTATAATCTCGTTTAACGGTATAACGATTTTAGAAAACCTATAGATAAATATACGGTAGTAATTAGCGAAGCTTAAAAAGCTCCGCACGCTAGTCTATATTATTAAGGTATCTTAGTCCCGAATCGCCTATATCTTAATAAGGTCCGCTTAAATACTTATGCTAGTATAGATTACGAACTTAAGGTACTTTATACGCTTAACCTTAAACTCGCACTTATCCGGATTAAGGTATAAGCTATATAGGTAAACGCGGTCTAAGACCCTCCGCACTTTTTATATATAGTCCTTATACGAGCCGTTACTATAGATAAGAATATTATTAATATAGGCGGAGGCGAACTTATCGAGGAAGTCGCGAAGGACGTTATTAATATAACGTTAAAAGGTAGCCGGGGCCCCAGTAAGACTAAAAGGGGTTATTAGCTACTCGAATAAGCTATAATAGGTGCGGAAGGCCGTTTTTTACTCTTTACCCTCTATAATCCGCACCTTATAAAACGCCTATATAATGTCGAGCTTAGTAAACCACTTTACCTTTAATAGGTTGCGGAGTATATTAAAGATTAAGGGGAGCGGGTAACGGTCCGGCCGCGTAATTGCGTTAAGGGCCCGATAGTCGTAGTACAAGCGGATTCCGCCCCTTAGTTTCTAAACGAAAAGCACCGGGGCGCCTACCTTAAAGCTGCTCGCCCGGATAAACCCCTTATCTAAAAGGTCCCGAAAGGTCTTCTTAAGTACTAATAACTCGGCCCGGGATATGCTATATAGCGGCCTAAATAGCGCGGGGAACTCCCTTCCTTCCTTATTTATATAGATAAGGATCTTATAATCGACTCTTAGCTTATAGGGGTTAAGCTTATTAGCCTCGTGCTTTATAAAGAGCGGCAATAAGTCGTGGAAGCGCTAAGGGATTACCCTCTATAAGTCTATAGGCGATTTTAGCGTCTTAGTCTTTAAGGCCTTATCGATATCCGTAAGGCTTATAGCATAGATCGCTATATTAGCGGCGGCCTATAAAAGAGTGATTTTACTACTTTAATAAATCAGCTATTTAATCCTTACTGAATTAGCTATGTATAGGGGGGTGTATAAATTATATAAAAACCCGCATTAAATAGCCTAGCTTCGGCTCGTTATTTTTCAAGTTCTTACGTCCTTATACGACGTCTATAACGTTATGTACAAAACTAAGGAGGTTAGGGTAGCTGGATAAAACAAGGATCCGCTTAGACCTAAACTAACCTTAACTAACTTTAAACACGAATTGCCGCATAAGGAAGGGACATACAGCCACGGGATAAAATGCTTTAAAATCAGCATTCTTTAGGCTTTAAGACTACCCGAAGGCCGGTCCGGATATGTCACTCCGTTCCCTCACATTTGTCTATAAAAGGCGAATCTGCCGCCACTAGATAGCTAGAGATTTTACAAGCGCTCAGGCACTCAATTCTTCATCAATCAATTCCAGCTAAAATCCTACCTTACACAACATCGACTCCTCTATCACGTGACATCACGTGATCTCCTGATTTCCCCACAATTTCGCTGCTGCTCTAACCTTTAACACGGCCCTGCCTTTTTAGCGTATAAGCCGTTTAACCGTACCTACGAAGACTAAGGCAAGCACCTTAATAGCGTTAGCTAGCCTTAGCATAGCCCCTATCTCCTCGGAGGCGCTATTAACGTAGCGTAGCTATATCTCCGCTAGGCCGAACTATAGCCTTTTTTAGTGCGGAACTAAAAAGGACTGCGTATATATAAGCTAAGGCTTCCTTAAGATTAAAAGGAATTTAAGCTCTAGGATTATATATACTACGATAAGCCTTAAGCAGCTAGCTACTTTTATAGCTAGCTAAGTAATGCCTTTAATCTCCGCACCCTTTATTACGCTTAAAGCGCCCTTTACTTAGCGCAGGGTAATTCTCTTAATAGGCACTTATATTTAATATACAAACGCCTTATTTACTACGGCGTAGTATTAGTATCCCTTATCTATAAAAGCGGTAAGAGATTTAAACTAATTAAGTATAACCTATATTAAAGTAGGATCCTTTTTTATATAAGCTACTAGCTCTTACCTTACTTATGCTAACGACTACGGCTCCGGGGCCTATCTTTACCTTAAAGCTATTCTTTTCCCTCCGCTTTATAAAGGGCGGGGTCCTTATTATTTAAGGCGAGCTAAGGTAGTATATCGACCGCTATAAAGCGGATTCCTATAAAAAGACGCTTCGCCGGCTTATATAGGCACTTCGTAGCGAAGTAAAAGCCTACTTTATAGTATAAGTATCGGCTATCGGCACGTCGTTTTTAGATCTCGTCGCTAAAGACCTATTTCGCCCGCTGCTAAGAGGACTAGCCCGCTAGCGTAAAAGAGGTTAAGGTCGTAGACGCCTTTTTTAGGCGTTTTACGCGGTCGGTCTTTATTGCGGTTATAAGGGTATCGCTATTAATATCGACGGTAGGCGCGTCTTATAAGAGGGGGGTAACCCTATCCCCGCTATATAAAGTACGCTTCCGTAACTTCTAAAAGCAAGGCGTTTATTTATAACCTTAAGCTACTTTTATAAAGCGGCTAACGTACTTACCGTATATAGATAGTATAATAATAAGGATAAGTAGCTTGCGGAGTGCTAAGGTAATTAAGTTCTATAGCTATATTAGCTTCGCGCTATCTTTTTATATCGTAGTACCCGCCGCTTAAAAAAGGGTTTCCTCGAACTTAGGGAGGAACTCTTTAAAGGACTGTCCGTCCCTTTATTTAAGGGTATATAGCTTATCCTACGCTTTTTCTTATTCCTATATATTGCTAAACGCGTAGATAAGGTGCTAGAAAAAGTCTTAAGGGTCCTAGGAGCTATTATAGCCCCCTTTTTCCTAAAAGCCCGCGATCCTCCGTATTTAAGGCTCTAGCAGCGTATATAAGAGCGCGTACTAAACGGCGCTCCGGCTGCTATTAAGGCCGCATTCCTCGTTAGCATAGTATTTCGCCTACAGCCGGCTAAGGAAAAAGTAAAAGCTCTCCGGCTTCCCGTCTTATATTAGCTATATAAGCGGCTTCCGCACTATAGTAATTATAGGCGCCGTTCTTAGCGCGGCTAATACTATAGGGGTTAAAATAGGCTTTATAGTTAGTCCCTTTAGTATAGCGAGGAAGTTATCCTTCTAGCCGGCCGACGCACCCTTTAACGCCTTTAAGGCGTTCCGTAACGACTTTATAATAGCGTCGTCCCGCTCCGCTTAAGGCGGAGCTCCCGTTATTATACCGTCGAACGAGTCTATAATTAATAGCTTATACTATCACGGAGTAAGTAGAGGCTAGTATATAGGTGCCGTCCGTAGTATTATAATAATAAGCTATAAAGAGCCTGCTTATATATAGCGGGTCCGTGGCTATATATACGGACCCGGCCCTCCTTATATAATAAGGCTTAGGCTGTAGCTTAAGTCCTTATAACCCTATAAGTTAAAGACTTTAATACTTAAGTACTAATAATATTAATAAGCGGAAAGCGTATATTATACCGCCTTAGCGCTATTTAAAATAACGTAGCAGCGTAAATAGGTGGGCGTATAATATATTTAATATTATAGTTTAATGTTATTTAAGGAGATATATTAATATATAATTATAAGTATTATTAAGATAACTATATTAATTAACGTTAAGCGCGAAGTAATAAGTAAGGCGGCGATATTATATACTTTAGTACGTAATAGCTTAAAGGGGAGATAGTATTACGGGCTATACTAAGGAAAAAGCTATAGTTATATTATAAACCTTGCTTTAAATCTCGGTAAAATATATATAAAGCGCTATTATAATATTAAGTACTATTTAAAGGATTTTTAAGTAAATAAAAAGTTAACTTAAAGGTATATATATGCTAATATAAGCTTATTAAGCCGCTTAAAAAGTAATCTTCTTAATATAAAAGTCTATTTATTAATAAACGTATATTTATTAACTATTAAAAGCTACTATATACTTTCTTTAGTAATATATAACTTAATAAATATCTATTTAAATCTAAAGAGAGAAAAAGAAGGTTTATATAAGTTAAAAAGCTTCTTAATTATTAGGTTTTCTTAAACAGCTTATACTTAGGTTACGTTTAAGCTAGATTTAAGCTAAGTTTAAGTAAAGTCTTATTTTACTTAACTTATATATTAGCTTAACTATAAAGCAGTCGCTATAATAAAACTATAGCTCTTTTTTTAGTATAGCTTATAATATTACCCTTTTTTTAAGGCGTTATAAAACTATATATATAATATTAATACTTTGCTCTTTGCTTTATACTTAATAATAATTAATATTGAAAAAAGTAAAATATACTTTCTTATAGCTTATAAGCTTAGTATAGCAGGAATAGTATCTAATATAAATATACTAAAGTTTATTTTAAAGCCGCTATATAATTTTAAATATAATATTTACTTTCTTACTTTATATAACTATAAGTAATATATAAGTAAAGAAGAAAAATGTATATATAAAAACTATAAGCGGGCTTTTTAAGATTTATACTAAGTTATTATATTACTTTATATTTCTTATAGAATTAATCCTTAGGTTTACAAAGACAACATAAGTATATATTTAGCTATAAGTTTACTTTATAAAGTTATGCTAAATAAAAGACTTTTTCTTATCTTATATAAGTTACTTATACCTTAAAAATCATTTATAATAAAAGGCCTTACTGCTTTTTTTACTTTACTTTAATTTATTTTTATATACTTCTTATACTTTTATTATTCTTTTACTTATAGCTACTTACTTACTTTATACTATGCTTTTTTTAATTTATAAGTATATAGTTTGGCTTTTTATACTTATACTATACCTATACTAATATATTAATATATCTTTTAATAATATAATATTATAGCGTAAAAAGTATTATATACATTTCTTTTTATATTACTATATTACTTTTAATAATACTAAAGCTATATAATTTACCTCCTTTACTATTTACTTTTTTTAATACTTAAAGTATATTTTACCTCCTTATTACCTTTTTAATTTAAGTATTAATACCTTTTTTTCCTCTTTTTATTTTCCTTTTTATTTTTCTTTATGTTTAATTTTCTAATGCCCGTACTTCTTATTATAGTTATTTTTACTATACTACCGCTTAATATATTTACTTTAGCTTTTTACGTTTTATTGCCCGCCGGCTTATAAGCGTCTTTTTATACTATACCTCTTAATATACTTAGTAACTATCTACTGCTATTACTATATTAATCTTTACGCTTACTTTAATCGCTTAATAAGTAAAGCGAAATATATAGTATAACTATACAGCGCCCGCTTTACTATATATATATAAAACGTATCGCGTCTTATAATATAGCTACTTAATATAAAGTATATTAAAACTAACCTTTACTTTAAGATTTTAATTATTTAACTTATACTTACGCTTAATTATAGTATTTATCTACATGTTTTAACCTTTAAATTATAAATAATACAATATTAACGCGATAGTAGTATACTGATATAAATGAGTGATTTTCACTACTTTAATAAATTAGCTATTTAATCCTTACTTAATTAGCTAGGCATAGGGGAGTGTATAAATAAGAAGAAACCTATATTAAATAGTTTAGCTTTAGCTTATTATTTTACAGGTTCTTATATTTTTTTACGACGTCTATAGCGCTATATACGGAACTAAGGAGGTTAAGGTAGCTAGATAAAACAGGGATCTACTTAGACCTAAACTAACTTTAACTAACTTTAAACACGAATTGCCGTATAAGGAAGAGATATATAGCTACGGTGTAAAATCCTTTAAAATCAACATCTATAAAACTTTAAGACTGCTTAAAGGCCGGTCAGGATATATTACTCCGTTTACTTATATTTGTTTATAAAAGGTAAATCTCCCGCTATTAAATAGCTAGAGATTCTATAAGCACTTACGCACTTAATTCTTTATTTATTAATTCTAGCTAAATCCTGCCTTATATAATATTAACTTCTTTTTTGCGTGCTTTTAAATAGCCTTTAGATTCCCTTATAATTTTGCTGCTGCTTTAACCTTCAATAACTAATAATATAATTACTGCTATAAATACGCTTAAAAATTATATATTATAATAAACGTTTTAAAACTATTATACTAATTTATATATATATTTTTAAATTCTTAAAAGGTATTAACTAGTAGGATATTACTAATAAACACTATACTATAAGAAGTTAGCGCGTCTTATTACTATAGCGCGCTAAGCTTAAATACGTATTAACGTTTTAAGTTAACTTATAATTATTAGTTAAAAGTATATAGTTAAGTTAAATTAAGTTATAGTTGTAAAGATGTTTTATTTATATTTACGCCTTATCTTATAATATCTTTTTAAATCTTATTATTATTTTAAGTAGCTTAAATCTTCTTTTTTTTCTTAATAAATCTTTTTAATATTCTCCTTATTTTTCTTTTTACCTCTTCGCCTTATTTATTATTGCCCCTTCGCCTTACTTTAATTATTCTTTATAGTATTACTATGCTTTTATAAAGAGAATAAGGCGGGAAATAAGGACGAATATATTAAAAGTAAAAAGTAGTAAGAAGAGCGAATTTAAATTACTTTAAAGTCTAAGTTTTAGCTAAGAAGAAAAAATAGAAAAAGAGTCTTTTATAAGGATAAAGAAGTATAAGCCGGATGATTCTTATGCCGTTCCGGCGAAATATAGCTTTTCCGGTCCGCTGGATTATTATTATTCCTCTCCGGGGTGTAAAGTTAACTTTTCCGCTTGTCCCTTTTTAAATATGTTTATATTCGTCTTATGTTAGTATTTAAGAGGCTATTAAATTTAGGTAAATTAAACCTAATATAGTATACTAGCTAGAGTATACTATAAGATTAAGTAAGATATTTATTTACTATTAATATAAGCTATTATTAGGATTTTACCTTTTTACTATAGCGTAGCTATTTAAGAAGGCTAATTTATATCTAAAGCTATAAAAGGCTTTTTAAAATAAAATATATTAAAATCATTATATACGTTTATTTATAGTTATTAGCTTAATAATATCCACTTTAAACTTAAAGTGTTATATAGATAAATATATAAAAAAAGAAATTAGTTTAAATCACGTAATGTTAAAGTTATAAAAAGCGTTAAGTATTACCTCTTAGTACTAAAAGTATGCTTTTAGCTTTATTAAAGTAAATAGTAATATTATTAATATAGGCCGCTGCGTATTTATAGTATTTATAAAGCATATTATAAATCAATCTTTAGATACTTCCCGGAGAGTTCTTAAAACCTATAAGCGTTACTAGCAACCTTTTAAACTTAATATAGCTTATAAGTATTAATTTCTCTTACTAGTTTTAATAGACTAAAAACTAATAAAAAAACGATTATATATTTACCGCGTAAATAACCTTTCCCTTTAAAGGTGTTTATTTATTTCGCTTTAAAGCGATATTAAGTAAGTGTTTAAAGTAATAATTAAGTTAATCCCTTATAAGTCTATAACTCTTTATTTTTCTCTTTTTTATTTATTATCTTTTCTTCTATAAAGACTAGTACGATAAAATAGGTTAGCTTTTAACCTGCTTTATTTATCCTTACTTAGTTAACTAAATAAACGTTGGATTTACTACTTTCTTATCTTTACCGCTTAATAAGTACTACCTTAAACTAACTTATAAATATTATTATTTTCTTATATAAAAAATAGATATATACTTAGACTTATCTATATATATTACTTTATTGTCTTTTTAAAAGCGGGTAAAAATTAAATGATATTATAATCCTTTTAAGTATAATTTAAGTCTTTAATAGAAATTTCAACGGCTTTTTTAATAGTAAGCTTAAGTAGATTTTAAGTCCGGCTTATTTTAAGTTTCTAGTTTACTATATTTTTAAAGCAAGATAAGTATAAAAAAGAGCAGGCAGGTAGCTATAAGTAAGGGAATTATAAAGATATAAAAAGTGTGCGAAAAGGTAATAAAATAGATAAGATTTATATATATAAGGTTAATAATCTATTTAAAGTAAAAGGGGGACTAAGGCCTCCTTATATAGACAATTCCTAAGCTATAAGTAACTTAGGTAATTAAAAAAGGGCCCCCTGTTTAGCGCAATTATACATAGTAGGCTAATAGCTGTTATTAGGTTACTATTATATTTTTAAGCCTAAAGATTAATTCCGTAAGGAATACGAGGTAGCGTAGCGACTTAGTATAGATCGTGCTTATAGTCTCTATATATACCTTTTCCCAATCTGCTTATACCTTCCTTATATATACGTAAAGCAATTTAATAAAATTTATAAAGTATGCAGAACTATATAGCGGATTTAATATATACTTCAGCGTATTTATATCGTGTGTTATTTTTGCTAAATCTAGTTTATAAGCTGTAGGAGAGTATATTTTACTCTCTTATTACTATAAAATTGTTTTATAAGAATTCTTAAAGTAGGTTTATTCTTTTTAAACTTTTTATAAAAGCTTTTACTAAGAAAATAAAAGTATAAACCTTTTTATATAGCTAAAACTACTTATTTAAGTCTATAACTATTCTTACCTTTTAGCTTAAATAGAGTATTAATAGTTCCTTTTAATAGCTTATTATTAAAAAGCCTTGTTAATTTTATATTATTCTTAAATTAAGCTTAAGGTTATTAAGCAAAAATATTATATTATGCTCAAATCGTAGTACTTAGACTTAAAGAGGCAAAGTATAGCTAAAGGTTACTTATAATAATTATAATAATTAAATAAATACTTTTAGCTTCTATTTCTTTATAAGCTTTACTTAATAAGGTTTACGTAAAATTAATAAGGTCTCCTTATTAAGAAACTAGGAAATTTTAGCTTAATAATATATTAGCAGTTAAGCGTTTTACTATTTAAGCGCTAATCTTTACTTATATTACTATAAAGCTACTATTCCGCCTTTTTAGTATATATATAGTAAACTTCGCTTCTTTAATAGTAGCTCTTCGTTTTACTCTTAAAACAATAATTTAGTAAAAGGAGTTTATAGTTATATTTTAAAATGTTTTTATAAGTTACTTTTCGATAAACTAATTAGCGTATATAAGTAAATTATAATAGCTAATTAAGGCTTTATTATTAAACTAAAAGAGCAAATTAAGCATAGTATAAAGCAAGTAAAAAGCTAAGAGAAAGGGGATTCTAAAAGTATAGAAAGTATATAAAAATAAAAGATATAGCTAATATATATATATCTTTTGTTTATAATCTATTAAAGGTAAAAAAGGGACTAAGGCTTCTTTTTATAAATAGATCCTAAGCTATAAGTAACTTAAGTAATTAAAAGAAAGACTTTTAATTTAGCGTAACCTTTTATAATAAGCTATAACCTAGTTACTACGCCTTATAATATAAAGATAAGGGGATAAGGCGCGGACTAATTACTGCTAATTAAGGCCGGTACTACGGACTAATTACTGCTAGTTAAGGCCGGGACTATAAACTAATTACTATTAATTAAGCTAGTATAACGGACTAATTACTATTAATTAAGCTAGTATAACGGACTAATTACTATATATAAACATATATAAAGGTTTAAAAATAGTAAAAAGCTTATCTTTTCTTTAAAGTATAGCTAGCTACTTTATACTTAGTTCTTTATGCTAATTTTAAGGATCTTTAACTATACTATCTTATTATTTATTATTAGTATATAAAAAAACTATAAATATCCTTATAGAATTACTTAATAAACTAAATATAAGCTTAGTTAAAAATACTATAAACTATAGTTAGGGAAAACCCTTAAATATCCTTAAATATTCCTTAAAAATTGCGGTAAAGTCTATCCTATATCTTATAAAGTACTTTTATAGTTATAAACAGGCCGAACTATAGTTATAATATCCCGCGAAAATCCTTAAATATTACTTATAAATACTAGTAGAATCTATTTAGTAGTTTTTATAGAATTCTTTATAGTTAAAAACGTTATAAACGATAGTTAAATAAGCTTTTAAGCCTTTATAGTTATATCTTAAAAACCTTAATAAGGTCCGATAAGTAATATTTATCGTATCTCCTTAAGTAAGCCTTTATAGCGCGTGCTTTACGCGTTCTTATTATAAGGTTTTATAAGGCTCCTTAAAAGTAAAGTAAGAGGTTTAGGCGTAGCCGTTTAAATTTTATAATAACTCCTTTAAGTAAGAAAGAAAAGCCAATATCTTTATTAGTTTAAAGTTAAAATAAAGTAAAGGGGGCGCTAAGTAATAGCTTAATAGTAGTATTTCTATATTATATTAATAATATACTATCCTTATTTTTTTAATAGTTTTTTTCAACCTATCCGGCTAATAGTAGTTAAGTAGCTTAAAATAGTAAGTAAGCGGCTTTATTATAAATCTTTACTACTAATTTAGTTATACGTCTTAATTTTATTAAGGAGATTAGTATATCCGGCTAAGACTAATAATAAGGTTTCCAACCTTTTTTTAAGCGTGCGTTTAAGCACTTATCGAGTAGTAAGGAGTCTCCGCACTAAGAAATATTCGTTGCTTTATCGCGGGATACATTATAAAAAACTAGCTTTATTTAAGTCTTATTTTATATTATTATCTTACTTACTTTTTATATTATTTTTCATCCTCCGCTAAGTTTCTTATACTACTTATTAGCTTTATAAGCCGCTTAAAAGTAAGTTATTATATCTTCCTTATTACTATTATTATAGCTATCCCCTGCTTTTTATTACTAAGCTTTTTAACTTCTGATTCTTTTTATATAGCGCTACTACTTACGCCTTTCCGCTAATTAATACGCGTTTAGCTACTAAAAAAGTATTAAAGAAAAGATAGGCCGTCTTATTAATATTAATAAGTATTGTTAGCACTAAAGTATTAAATATAAATATTTATTAAAGGCTATATTATAATAAGACCTATAGTTATACTATAGCGAATAACTTAAAGTCGGGCTAATATATAGCTAAAGTCGTATAAGACTTTACTTAAACTTAGCCCGACCTTAACCTAAACTTAACTTAAGTATAGGTTACTTAAACGACCCCTATAAAATAAGAAGCTATATAGCTTAAGTAAAGATTTCCCCTTCCTTTCTTAGCTTTAAATAAATAATTATTCGGCTATATATTATTAAACTAAGTATATATAAGCCCTTAATATATTTAAAGCTCCTTTTAAATAAGGTTTTATAACTTAAAAAGAGACTTACTTATTATAATATAGCGTAAGTAAGAAGCCTACTTAGTATAAGGGGGCTATGCTTAAGGGGGGTAAGAAGGAGGGCTAAAAGAAGCCGATATTTAAACTAAAGTTAAATAAGCGATTCTCTTGCTATAAGTAAAGGCCGTTAAAACAAGCTACTAAGTTTTAATAAGCTAATAGTAAATCTTATAGCTAATAATCTAGTTTAAGGGCTTAATAAAAAAGTTAAAAGAGATAGTAAGGACGTATATATAAAGAAAGGCCGGCTTACTAACTAGTAGCTTAATACTATCTTATAATATAATAGTAAGGGCCGTAATACCTATAATATAAAAAAAAGCGATAAAAAAAGGACTAGCGGAAGCTACTCTTAGTGCTAAGAAAGTTTAATAGCTAGTATCGCTACTTTACGCCTTAAGTATAATATATATAAGCAAAGTATAAGATTAATTAAAACTTCTTCTTAAGCTTAAAAGAGGTTTTTTACTTAATCTATAATTACTTAAATATAAAGCTATAATAAACTATAGCGACTTATTATAGTATTAATACGGATTAAGGTTACGATTAGTAAGAATTCTTTAAGTACTTTAATCTAATTTACCTTTATATTAATATTTAATTGTAAGCGGCGGTAGCTATTTATACGATTAAATAAAAAGAGAACTAAATATTTATAGCGTTCTTTTTAAAGTTTAAATAAAGGCTCTTAAAAGCGGGAAAGGGGTCGTAGCTATATAATATATAAATCGTATTCTTAAAAAGCGCCTTAAGCCTTCGCCTTAAGGAGGCACTTATAATAGTTAACTTTTTAACTTTAAGCTTTTTAGTATATATTAATTAAGTGGCGTAGATTGCGGTAAAGCTTAAAAGGGTATTATAGACTTAGTAGCCGTTTTAAGGCTAAAAGAAGGTAATAAGGAGGGTGATTTAAGACCGAAAAGACTTAAAGAGCGATACTTTAATAAGTGGAATTAACGCTATAATCTAGCTAAAAGGAGGATAAAGCTAGCCCGATATATAAAAGTATTTTGCTTATAGGATAATAAAGTATATTGCCCGCTTTTATAAAAAGAAAAAGGAAGGAACCTTATAAGTAGCCGTAGCTATAGCTAAGGAGGGAATTAAAGTAGATTTTAATTAAAGATAAGAGGAACCTTAGCGCGAAGTTAAGCGCTAAGGAAGAAGGAGAAATAGTAAACGGCTTAAAGGTTAATAAGAAAGTACTTTATACTAAACTTAATACTACTTAAAGTTAGTATTAATAAGAAGAAAGGGCTTAATATACTTATAAATATAAGCTATAACTACTATATTATAGTAAGTAAGAGGGTAGCGATAAAGCTATAAATACCTTTCGTAAATAAAATAAGGAGGCTACTATAGCTTTTTTTAAAAGATATATTAATGATTTAAATAAAAAGGATTATAGCGTTTAAGATAAAGATTAATAAGCACTTTAAATAGATATTCGCTTATATAGTATTAAAGTTAAGCTACGATATATTTTTAAGGTAACTATAAATAAAGAAGAATAAGGTAGTTTATAATACTAAGAGGGACTAAATTTAGTATAGAAAAGCGGGGATTTAAATCAGCTTTTAAGGATTAAAAAAAGCCGCGAAGATAAAAAATATCTAAAAAGCAAAGCTAGTTAGCGCCTTTATCTTCGCGGCGGAGTACTAATAAAAAAAGGCTTAAAGAGATAGCTAAAGGTAATAATAAGCGCTAAATATAAAGGTAGTTACGATAAAGGATATAAAGAGAGCCTTTTAGCTAAAGACGCTTATTAACTTAGCGAACTATATCCCGGCCTAAGCACTATAAGCTTATTTAGACCTTTTTACACTTATTAAAGCGCTTAAGTAGCCCTTATTTTAACGAAGCGTAGACTATAAGATCTACCTTACTTTAAATAAAGATAGTAAGGAGCTGCTACTATTATAAAGGCCCTTTTATAATATATTAAAAAAAGAACTTCTCGTTTTCCGGGAGACTTTAAACGAGCTATTAAAAGTAAACCTTATCCGCTTAAGTAGCTCGTTAGCCGCGGCACTAGTATTACTTAGAAGGAAGGCCGATAGCCGCTTATACTTTTACTATAACTACTAAGCTTTAAATATAATTATAAAAAGAGATTAGTATACGCTATTATTAATTATAAAAACGCTAAAGATACTATAAAAAGGATATTAGTTTACGAAACTTAATATTATTATAGCGTTTTATAAGATTAAAATCGTAAAAGGCTATAAGTTTAAGATAGCCTTTTAAACGAGGTTCGGACTATTTAAGTAATAAGTATACCTATTTAGCTTTATAAAAACGCCGGCTACCTTTTAACGCTATATTAACTAAGTACTAAAAGACTACCTTTATAAGTTTATTATAGCGTATATAGATAATATTTTAATTTACTTATTAAGGTCGCTTTATAACTATTAAGATAAAGTAGCGAAGGTACTTAAAAGCTATAAAAGGTAGGCCTTATACTAAACTTATAAAAATACGAGTTAATAATAAAAAAAGTAAAGTACTTAAGTTTTATTATATAAGCTAAGGGTAAGGTTTAATACAACTTAAGGAAAATATAAGCTATTTAAATATAATAAGCGCTAAGAAATATAAAAAGCGTTTAAAGCTTTTTTAGGTTTGCGAATTACTATTATACTTTTATCCCGCTTTATACTAAAGCTTTATAGTACTTATATAGCCTTTATAAAAAGAATAAAACCTTCTTTTAAACTAATAAGTATTAAGCTATATTCGAATTTATTTAAGAGGTATTTTATAATATACTAATATTATAGCTATATAACTTTAAGAAAAGGATATACTTAAAAGCGGATTATATTAAGTATATAATAAGCGGTATATTAATATAAGTAAGACTAAATAAGATATAATACTTAGTAGGTTTTTTTTTAAAATAACTTAACGTAGTAAAGGATAATTACTTAATTTATAATAAGGAGTTACTTATAATTATATAATACTTAAACTTTTAAGGGGTAAAGTTATATAATATATTAGTATTTTTAGTACTAATAAATTATAAGAATTTAAAGTACTTTATAATAAAAAGGAAGTTAAGTAAAAGGTAAAGTAAATAAGCGATAAAGCGCGCTTTATATAACTTTATATTAAAGTACCGCTTAAGGAGGTTAGCGGTAGTACTTAATGCTTTATTGCGCTGCGATTAAGATAAGCTTAAAAGGGTATTTAACGTAAAGAAGATAGGATATATAGTTAAAATAATCTTAAAACGCGCGTGATTAATAAGATATTAAGTCCCCCTTAGCAGTAAGTATATAAACCTTTTACGATAATTAGTATAAGAAAAGCGTATTATTTCGATAATATAAATAAAGGAGGAGAATATAAAGTTAATTACTTATATAAATAAGGTAAATAATCTTATACTTTAAGATAAAAGTAAGATTATTAAAGGTAAAGTTTAGCTAAAACTTAACCTAAACTTAAGCTAAGATATACTTAAGGAATAAGTATAACCGGCCTATATATTTAATAAGTAAGAGATATAAAAGCAATAAATAGCAATATTATAAAAAGATAAATAGTATTAAGTAGTATTTTAAGTAATATAAAACGGCGATTAATTACTTACTTTAAAATAGCAATTAAAGGTTTTAGTAAGTAAGTATATAATTAATATAAGAGGGCGCTTTTACTTTAAAAACTACCTTTAAGTACTAAATAAGGCTTAATACTTTAAAGAGAGGGAGGATAAAGAGCTAAATAAGCTTTAAGTATTAATCGCTTAGCGAATATAGAACTTAATAGTAATAAGATACTTAAGGCGTAAGGGGATGCTTATAATACTAGCTTAAAGGTTTTTTTAGCCGGGCTAGTTATTAATAGTATACTAGCTTATTACGAACTATAAGTTATATAATAAAGGCTATATTTAAAAGCAACTTTAAAAAAGGCTTTTTTAGCTATTATCGCCCTTTATATTACTATTTATAAACTTTATAATAGACTTTATAGTTAAGCTGCTTTTAATAAGGATTAAAGGCTTAAGGAACCTATAAGTAATAATAAATAGGCTAATAAAGGTAATAACGCTAAAAGCGATATTAATAATAAAGGTAGTAGCGTATACTATTAAGTTTTTATAATCCTACTTTTGCTTTTACGGAATATTAAAGTTTATTATCTTAAATTAAGGGACGAACTAAATAATGTAATTTTAATAAGAGTTTTACTATTAAACTAAGGTTTAAAGGAAACTAAGTTTAGCTAATTACTTATAAACTAATAAGGCAATAAAGTATAAAAACTAAAAAGTATAAGCCTACCTTTATATATATGTTTATTATAAGTAAGATAATTAAGGGGTATAGCTACTTTACGCTTAAGCGGTACTAAATAACTAAGTAATATTAATAATAAGTATAAGCCCTTTCTTCGTTATATATAGATACGATATTAAGCCGATTTAAATCGTATAAAAAGAAAGACCGTTTATACTAAACGTAAAGGGCGTATAAGACCTTATATAAAGAATAAAGGAGGTTGCCGACTTCCTTTAAATAGTAATCGCCGCGTTATAAGTAAGATAAAAAGGGATAGTAAACCGGTTATATATACTAGTAAAAAGACTTTAAGTAAGTAATAAAGTATAGTTATATATAAAGAAGTATATTATAAATAGGCCTTATTAAAAGCCTTGTTAGGTATACTAAAAGTATACTATAATAAAAGTAGTTAGCTTATATATAGTAAAACTTAATATACTAAGAAGAGTATATAAAAGACTATATATAAAATTCCTCCGCTATATAGCGAATAATCTTTTACTTAGCTAAGTAGTTAATAACTATTAACTACTACTAGTAATTAAGGAAAATAATAAACTAAAGTATATTTTAAAGAAGATTTAATAAACTAAATAAAGATAGATTAAAAAGGGGAGGTAATACTAAGTCTTTATTAAGTAATATAAGTATACTAACCTTACTTAGTAACTAATTAATAACCTTTAGGATATAATCGCCTTAAAGAAGTTTAAGAGACGGTATAGTAACGTAATAAAGAACGAGAAAAGTAAGGCGGAGGAACGATAATAAGCTAAGCTAAGAAGTAAGAAAAGGGATAAAGGAGATAGCGGAGAAAAAGAGAAAACTAAGAAAAATAAAAAGGAGTTTTAAGCTATGCTTAGCGAATATTAAAAGAATTCTAAACGATAAGCATAATAAAGATATACTATAAATATATATTAAGTATAAATAATAAGAAGATAAAGGTAGGATATAATAAGATATAATAAGATATAAAGTAAATATAAATAAGATATATAAAGAACTATAACTTAATTTAAGCAAACTACTTACTACTAGCTAATACTAATAAATTGACTTTAAACGTTAAGGTATATTTAAGCTTAGCGTATTATAATAGCGGTATAAGCTAACTCTACGTATTATAGTATTTATTAGCAATATCCTTTTAGTTAGTATTTATAAAAGATTAAAGAACGTATATATAGGTTAGTATAATAATTTGAAAACGTCCTTTAAGATATATAGTCTTAAAGCGCGTTTATAGCAGTAACTATATTACTAGTATATTAATATTATATTAATGTTATATTATATATAGTTTAAAAATAAACATTTATAAGTAAATAGCATAAACTAGCGCGGGTATAAGTAAAATAATTATAAGCTTAAAGTAAAGCTTAATTTTAATAAGCCTTATACTAAGTATCCGCGTTAAGAGATACTATATATTTAATAAATATAAGGTAAGGAGGGCGCTGTATAATAGTGCTATATATCGCGCTCCGCTTATTAAGCGACGATAGTAAGCGCGAAGGTTAATATAAGGGCGGTAGCATTTAGTTACTAAGCGTGCTAAAAAAGGTAGTATAGGAAGACGCTTATAAGCTAGCAAGAGATAAGGCGCGGGGGACTATAATAAGTATATTAAGGCGCGGCGTAGCGGAACTATTATAAGAAAGGGTATATATATAAAAAGATTAATAATTAAAGAAAAAGAATAAAGGAAAGAGAGAGAAGGAGAGAGAAAAAGTATTTATACTTAAAGACTATAAGTAGCGGGAAGGTAAGACGTGCTTTAAGTACTAATAAAAGCGGTAAGCGGAAAGGGCACGTTATACTGCCTTAGCGCTATTTAAGACGATATAGCGGCATAGATAAGCGAGCGTATAATATATTTAATACTATAGCGTACTATTATTTTAAGAGATATATTAATATAAAATTATAAGTACGATAAGGACGACTATACCTTTTTACGTTAAGCGCGGAGCGGTAAGCGAGGCGGCGATTTAATATACCTTAGTATATAATAGCTTAAAGAGGGGATAGTATTATAAGCTATATTATAAAAAGAGCTATAGTTATATTATAGCGAATAACTTAAAGTCGGGCTAATATATAGCCGAAGTTATATAGGATTTTCCTTAAACTTAGCTTAACCTTAACTAAAACTTAACTTAAGTATAGGCTACTTAAGCGACCTTTATAAAGTAAGAAGCTATATAGCTTAAATAAAGATTTCCCCTTTCCTTTCTTAGCTTTAAATAAATATTTATTCGGCTATATACTACTAAACTAAGTATATATAGGCCTTTAATAGTAATATAGTAAAGCTATTATAATATAAGCTTTTATATTAAGTACTACTCTTAGTTTAGCTTTACTTAACTAAATTATTAATCTACTTACTTTTACTTTTAGTTACTTTATTAATAATATATTTAAAGCTTACTAAGCTAATACTAAGTTTATAGATAAGATTTTTATTATAATTATAGTTATATATTAACTTATTAACATAATAGCTTAAAGCGTAAAGAGTATAAAAATATACTAGCTATAGTAGCTAACTATCTTAACTTAAATAGTTATATAGGCCTAGATATTAATTTTAAAGGCCTCGTATTTAACTTAGACTTCGCACGGGCTTATACCGCCTTTATTTTGCTAAAGGCCTTTTTACTTAAGATCTTAATTATTCTAAAGGATCTTTAAGCTAAGGCTAAATCTAAGAAAAAAGCTTAAGCTAAGGCTTTAGCTAAGGCTTATACTTAAAAGCGTGCTACTTTTCCTAAAAAGCTTAAATATAAAGGGGTTCTTTAAAGTAAGGGTAAATAAAATACTCTTAAGGTTTATATTACGTTTAACTTTAAGGAGTTTTAGTTAAATAATAAGAATAAAAAAAAGGATAACGCTAAGCTGAAAGGTAAGGCTTTTAAAGATAAGGGCAGGTTTTAGCTTACTTTTAATACTAATATTAAATCGACTTAATTAAGTAAATTAATATATTGTTTATATATACTATAATAAACTAATAAAAGTAGTCGTTTAATACTTAGTTAATATAGTATAAAAACATTATTAGCGTTTTTATAATGCTAAATAAGTATACTTATAACTTAAATTAGCTAAACTTTGTTTTAAAAGCTGTTTTAAACTTCTAACCTTTAATAATTTTAATTTTATAAAACGTTATAATAATATTAAGTTTTATAAACTAATATAATTTTAATAATATCTTTAGCGTCTTTATAATTAGTAGTAATATATACTAGTTTCTTTTATTATTCTATTTAAGGCTTAGTAGTTATAATAAGAGTATAAGCGGCCTTTTAACCTTTTAGTAAGTTGTATTAATACTTTAGCTAATAAGCTGCTTAAGCGGATAAGGTTTACTTTTAATAACTTATTTTAAGTCTTTTAAAAAATAAAAAAGCTTTTCTTTTAATTTATTATAAAAACGCCGTTATAGTAGTAGTATTTTAATTATAAAGAAGGCTTATTTAAAGTATTTAGTAAAAGAACGATTTATATAAAGAAAATTACTTTATAAATAAAAAGGTAAGAATAAGTAATTAGTTAAAAAGCTCTAACCTTATTATTTTAATAGCTATTTAATAGCCTATAAATAATAAGAGGTAATTGAAAAAAAGAAAGGAAATAATAAATAGTTTAATAAATAAAAACGAATAATAAATAGTACTTTTTAAAAAGGAGGTTTATAAAAGGTTTATATACTAAAAGGTAAATAGCCTTTAGTTTATATAAAGCTAAAATATTAAGGGAAGCCTTAAGGGGGCCGAAATTAAAGGAAGCCTTAAGAAGGCTTATACTACTACTACTACTACTACTACTATTATTATAAGTTGCAGCGTATTTTACTGCTATATTAAGGAATAGATTTAATATACCCTTTAAGTTAAGCCTTTTAAAAAGGGACGACCTAAATAGCTCTAAATAGCTATTTTAAGTTAAAGTCTAAAAAGGATAGGTAAAGGTTTATAATATTAATAAGTCGAATCTACTTTTAAAATTTTAAGAAGTGTTATTTTAGTAGTAATTTAGTAAGTTTATTTACGACTTTTTAATTTCAGGGGATAAAATTAATAGTAAATATATTCCGAAGGAATTCTTACTTAGCTTAGTAGTTCTAAATTTTAACATACTTTAAGACCGTTTTAATCTTTAGGATTTTTAAGGTAATAAGGCGTATAGTCTATTTATTATTATAAAAGGTCGTAAGGATTTAAATATTCAGTTTAAGGGAAATACTTAAAGAAAAAGTGTAAAATCGAGATAAGTTGTTTTGCTATATTTAAGAGAGCGAAAAGCTTTACCTTTATAAATAAGGTAATAATAATTTTTGCTTTTTAGTAAACTAAGTATTAAGTCTATTAAAAGGACTTATAAAATATTTTAAACTAGATTTTCTAGTCTTTAGGTTATTTATAAAACCTATATCCGTATATATAAGTAGCTTTAAGTCTTTAGTATTAAACAATTAAATGCTAAAATAGCATAAAGAATAAAAGTAAGAAATAAAGAACTTTACTAGCTATCTATATTACTAAGAGGGGTTTTATATAAATTCTATAAAGGGGTTTAAGGCTTTAAAGATGTTTAGTTTTATAGAAATTGCTAAGGATTTAATAAACCTTATAAAGGACTAATAGTAGTAGATTTCTTTATTAAAGGCAATAGCTATATTTCCCTTTAAAGTCTTAAAAATAGGAAAAGGAGTTTCTTTTAATATAAAGGGATTAAAGTTATACATATTATAAATTTTATAGATATAAGTAAACTACTTAATATATAGCTTTTCAAGCTATTAGTTTGAAATAATACGTAGTCTTAAGAAAAAGGTAAGGGTACTACTATTAATAAGGGAATACGTTTTTTTAAGACGAGATATAAAGTTTTTAGTTTTTTTCTTATTTTCCTTTTAAAATATAATAATAGTATTATTAACGTAAAAAAAGGTAAGTAAAGAGTTTACTAAAAGTATAAAAGGTTCTTTTAAGCACTATTAAAACTATATAAGAATAAGAGTTAAAGAAAAGTCTTTTTACTAAAAAGAAAGTAACTACTAAAGTTTATAAAGGGCTTTTGCGAGCTATAATATATATTCGGGTATTTTAAATTTATCTAAGAAATAAACGTAGATCCCTTTAAAAATATTATAGCCTATAATATAAAAAGAGCTATAGTTATACTATAGTAAATACCTTAAGGTAAAGCTAATATATAGCTAAAGTCGCATAAGACTTTATATAAACTTAGCCTTAGTTTAGCTTAAACTTAACTTAAGTATAAGCTACTTTAGCGGCCCTTAAAAGTAAGAAGCTATATAGCTTAAATAACGTTTTCTTCCTTTTTTCCTTAGCTTTTATTTAAAGCCGGCATATACTTAGTTTAGTAATATATAGCTAAATAATTATTTATTTAAAGCTAAGGGGAGAAAGAAGAAATTTCTATTTACGCTATATAGCTTCTTACTTTATAAAGGTCGCTTAAGTAGCCTATACTTAAGTTACGTTTAAGTTAAAGTTAAGCTAAGTTTAAGTAAAGTCTTATATAACTTTAGCTATATATTAGCTTAACCTTAAGTTATTCGCAATAATATAATTATAGCTTTTTTAATAGTATAGCCCGTAATACTATCCCCTCTTTAAGCTATTACGCACCGGGGCATATAATATTACCGCCTTACTTACTACTTTACGCTTAATATTAATTAGTATAATTATCCTTATTATACTTATAATTATATATTAATATATCTCTTTTAATAACGTTATGCTATAGCGTAAAATATATTATATACTTGCCTATTTACGGCGCTATATTATCTTAAATAGTACTAAGGCGGTATAATATACCCCCTTCGCTTACTGCTATTATTAGTGCTTAAGGTATATTTTGCCTTCCCGCCGCTTATAGTTCTTAAGTATAAATACCCTTCCTTTTTCTTTTTTTCCTCTTTTTTTTAATTATTAATCTTTTTATACGCGCGCCTCTTTTTATAATAGTTTTCCTACGCCGCGCCCTTAAATATTTACTTTAGTCCGTCCTAACTAAATACTGCCGCCTTTATATTAGTCTTCGCGCCCGCCGTTGTTACTTAATAAGCGGAGCGTAATATATAGTACTATAATATAGCGCCCCCCTTACTTTATATATATTAAACGTATAGCGTCTCTAAACGTAAATACTTAGTATAAAGCTTATATAAATTAAGCCTTACTTTAAGCTTATTACTACTTTACTTATACTTATATTAGTTTATAATATTTACTTATATATCCTTATTTTAAGACTATATATAATATAATATTAATATAATATTAGTATATTAGCAATATAATTGCTACCGCGAACGCGCTTTAAGACTATACGTCTTAAAGAACGTTTAAAGATTATTATATTAACCTATATATATATTCTTTAATCCTTAATAGATATTAATTAAAAGGATGTTATAAATAATTACTATAATATATAGAGTTAGCTTATACCGCTATTATAGCGTACTAATTTAAAATACGTCTTAATATTTAAAGCTAATTTATCTATATTAGCTAGTAGTAAGTAGTTTACTTAAATTAAGTCGTAGTTCTTTATACGTTTTATCTATATTTACTTTATATCTTATTATATATTATTATATTTTACCTTTATTTTATTACTATCTATACTTAGTATACGTTTATAGTATATCTTTATTATGCTTATTGTTTAGAATTATTTTAAGGTCTGCTAAGTATAGCTTAAAACTCCTTTTTATTTTTCTTAGTTTTTTCCTTTTTTTACTATCTTCTTATCTTTTTTTTTACTTACCGGCTTAGCTTATTATTATTCCCCTACCTTGCTTTTATCGTTTTTTATTATATTATTATACTATCCCTTAAACCTTTTTTACGCGATTATATCTTAAAACCTCTTTATTAATTATTAAGTTAAGTTAGCATACTTATACTACTTTATAAAAACTTAGCGTTACCTCACCTTTTTAATCTATCTTTACTAAGCTTATTAAATCTTTTTTACGATATACTTAAGTTTATCGTTTTCTTTAATTACTAGTAGTAGCAAGTAATTGTTTACTACTTAGCTAAGTAAAAGGTTATTTACCGTATAGTAAAAAAATTCTATATATAGTCTTTTATATACCTTTTTTAATATATTAAGTTTTATTATATTTAGGCTAACTACTCTTATTATAGTATACTTTTAGTATAGCTAGTTAAACCTTTAATTAAGCTTATTTATAATCTACTTCCTTAAATATTACTATACTTTATCGCTTAATTAAAGTCTCTTTACTAGTATATATAACCGGTTTGCTATCTTTTCTTATTTTATTTTTAATACGGCGATCGCCGTTTAAAAAGAGGTTAGCGACCTTTTTTATCTTTCGCGCAAGGTCTTATACGCCTTTTACGTTTAGTATAAAAGGTCCCCTTTTTTATGCGATTTAAATTAGCTTAATAATATATTTTTATATTATAAAAAAAAGGCTTATACGTATTATTAATACTACTTTGTTATTAAGTGCCGCTTAAGCGTAAAGTAGCTATAACCCTTTATTATCTTACTTATAGTAAATATATATATAAAGGTAGGCTTATTCTTTTTAGTTCGCGCGATTTATCGCTTTATTAGTCTACGAGTAATAAGCTAAACTTAGTTTCTTTTAAACCTTAGTTTATTTATAAAATTCTCGCTAATATTGCCTTATTAAATTTATCTTTTAATTTAAGATAATAAACTTTAGTATTTTATAAAAGTAAAAATAAGATTATAAAAACTTAATAGCGCACGCTATTACTCTTATTATTAGTATCGCTTTTAGCGTTATTGCTTTTATTAGCTTATTTATTATTACTTAAAGGTTCTTAAAGCCCTTAGTCCTTATTAAAAGTAGCTAAACTATAAAGTCTATTATTAAGTATATAAAAAGCTATATAAAAGGTAGTAATAGCTAAAAAAGCCTTTTTTAAAGTTACCTTTAAATATAGCTTTTACTTTATAGTTTATAGTTTATAATAAGCTAATATACTATTAATAACTAGCCTAGCAAAAAAAAACTCTTAAGCTAGTATTATAAATATTCTTTTACGCTTTAAGTATCTTACTACTATTAAGTTATATATTTACTAAGCGATTAATACTTAAAGCTTATTTAGCGTTTTATCCTCCTTCTTCTTAAAGTATTAAGCCTTACTTAGCACTTAAAAGCAGTCTTTAAAGTAAAAGCGCTTTCTTATATTAATTATATACTTACTAACTTAAACTTTTAATTATTATTTTAAGGTAAGCAATTTATCGCTATTCTATATTACTTTAAATACTACTTAATACTCTTTATCCTTTTATAATATTACTATTTATCACTTTTTATATCTTTTACTTCTTAAATATATAAGCCGGTTATACTTATTTCTTAAGTATATCTTTCCTTAAGTTTAAGTTAAGTTTTAGTTAAACTTCGCTTTTCTTCGCCCCGCTTTTAGCTTAAAGTATAAAGTTATTTACTTTATTTATATAAGCAATTAACTTTATATTTTCCTCCTTTATTTCTATTATCGCGACTATATACTCTTTTTATACTAATCGTTATAAAAAGTTTATATACTTACCGCTTATAAGGACTTAATATCCTATTAACTACGCGCTATTTAAGATTATTTAAACTATATATCTTATCTTCTTTTTATTAAATACCCTTTTTAGCTTATCTTAATAATAACATAATAAAGCATTAAGTATTACCGCTAACGTCCTTAAGCGGTGCTTTATTATAAATTAATATAAAGCGAGCTTTATCGCTTATTTACTTTACTTTTTGTTTAACTTCTATTTTATTATAAAGTCCTTTAAATTCTTATAGTTTATAAGTACTATAAATACTAGTATATTACCTAATTTTGCCCTTTAAAAATTTAAGTATCTTATAATTATAAGTAACTTCTTATTATAAATTTAGTAGTTATACTTTACTATATTAAGTTATTTTAAAAAGAAACTTATAAAGTATTATATCTTATTAAGCTTTATTTATATTAGTATACTGCTTATTATATACTTAAAGTAGTTTGCTTTTAAGTATATTTCTTTTTTAAGGTTATATAGTTATAGTATTAATATTTTATAAAATACTTTTAAATAAATTTAAATATAGCTTAATACTTCTATTTTTTAAGAAAGTTATATTCTTTTTATAAAAACTATTTAAGCACTATAAAGCCTTAGCGTAAAGCGAGATAAAGGTATAATAGTAATTCGTAAACTTAAAAAAGCTTTAAACGCCCTTTATATTTCTTAATACTTACTATATCTAGATAGCTTAAATCTTCTTTAAGTTATATTAAACTTTACCTTTAGCTTATATAATAAAACTTAAGTACTTTACTTTTTTTATTATAAACTTCTATTTTTATAAGTTTAGTATAAGGCCTACTTTTTATTGCTTTTTAAGCATTTTTACGACCTTATCTTTATAGTTATAAAGCGACTTTAATAAGTAAATTAAAACGTTATTTATAAACGCTATAATAAACTTATAAAGGTAGTCTTTTAGTACTAAGTTAATATAGCGTTAAAAAGTAGCTAGCGTCTTTATAAAGCTAAATAAGTATACTTATTACTTAAATAGTCTAAACTTTATTTAAAAGGCCGTCTTAAACTTATAGCTTTCCGCAATTTTAATCTTATAAAACGCTATAATAATAATACGTTTCGTAAGCAAATATACCTTTGCTAATATCCTTAGCGCCTTTATAATTAATAGTAGTTAGTATATACCGATCTATTTTTATAATTATATTTAAAGCTTAGTAGTTATAGTAAAAATAAAAGCAGCTATTAATCTTCCTTATAAATAATACTAGCGCCGCGGCTAATAAGTTACTTAAGCGGATAAGGTTTGCTTTTTATAACTTATTTTAAGTCTTTTAAAGAATAAAGGGCTTTTCCTTTAATATATTATATAAAGGCCTTTATAGTAGTAGTAGTTCCTTACTATCCTTATTAAAGGTAAGGTAAATCTTATAATTTATACTTAGTCGGAATAAGGGCTATTTAAGCGCCTTTATAAGTATAAAGAGGTTTAAGTAACGTTATAGTACTTAAGCTAAGATATAGTCCGCTAAGTTAATAAGCGTCTTTAGTTAAAAGGCCTTTTTTATATCCTTTATTATAATTGCCTTTACGTTCAGCACTTATTACCGCCCTTAGCTATCTCTTTAAGCCCTTTTTTATTAATACTCCGCCGTAAAGATAAAGGCGCTTACTAGCTTTACTTCTTAAATATTTTCCCGACTTTCGCGGCTTTTTTATCTTTTAAAGGCCGATTTAAATCCTTACTTCTCTATACTAAATCCGGTCCCCCTTAGTATTATAAGTTACTTTATTTTTTATTATTTATAGTCTCCTTAAAAATATATTATAACTTAACTTTAATATTATATAAGCGAATATTAATTTTAAGTGCTTATAAATCTTTATCTTAAATACTATAATCCCTTTTATTATAAGCGTTTGTATATCCTATAAAGAAAGCTAAAATACCCTCTTTATTTTTTTTTTATAAAAGGTATTTATAGCTTTATCGCTACCCCCTTACCTATTATAATATAGTAGTTATAGCCTATATTTATAAGTATATTAAGCCTTTTTTTCTTATTAATACGAACTTTAAGTAATACTAAGTTTAGCGTAAAGTGCTCTTTTATTAACCTTTAAGCCGTTTACTATTCTTTTTTTTAGCGCTTAACTTTATACTAAATTTCCTTTTTTCTTAAATTAAAATCTACTTTAATTACCTCCTTAGCTATTATTATAGCTACTTATAAGGTTCCTCTTTTCTTCTTTTTATAAAAGCGGGCAATATACCTTATTATCTTATAAGTAAAATACTTTTATATATTAAGCTAGCCTTATCCTCCTCTTAGCTAAGTTATAGCGTTTATTTTACTTATTAAGGTATCGCTTTTTAAGTCTTTTTAATCTTAAGTTACCTTTCTTATTACCTTCTTTTAGCCTTAAAACGGCTACTTAATTTACTAAACCCTTTTTAACTTTACTATAATCTATATTACTTAATTAATATACGCTAAGAAGCTTAAGCTTAAAAGGTTAACTATTACGAGTACCTTCTTAAAGCGAAGGCTTAAAACGTACTTAAAGAATACGATCTATATATTATATAGCTATAACCCCCCTCCCGCTTTAAAAAGCCTTTATTCGAACTTTAAGAGAAATACTATAAACGTTTAGTTCTTACCTTATTTAATTATATAGATAGCCGCTATAGCCCGCTATTAAATATTAATATTAAGGTAAATTTAGTTAAGGTACTTAAAGAACTCTTATTAATTATAACTTTAATCCGTATTAATATTATAATAAGTCGCTATAGTTTATTATAGCCTTATATTTAAGTAGTTATAAATTAAGTAAAAACCCTCTTTTAAGCTTAAGAAAAAGTCTTAGTTAATCTTATACTCTTTTTATATATATTATGCTTAAGGTTTAAAGTAATAACGCTAGCTATTAAACTTTCTTAGCACTAAAAGTAGTTTTTATAAGTCTTTTTTCTTTATTGCTTTTTTTTTATTATAAACGTTATAGCCCCCGCTATTATATTATTAAGTAGTATTAAGCTATTAGTTAATAAGCCGGCCCCTCTTTATATTTATATCTTTATTATCTTTTTTAACTTTTATATTAAGGCTTTAAACTAGCCTATTAGCTATTAAATCTACTTTTAGCTTATTAAAACTTAGTAACTTGTTATAATAGCCTTTACTTATAGTAAGAAGATCGCTTATTTAACTTTTATTTAAATATCGGCCTTTCTTAGCTCTTTTTCGTACCCTCTTTAAGTATAGCCCCCTTATACTAAGTAGCTTTCTTACTTACGCTATATTATTATTAGCAAGTCTCTTTTTAAGTTCTATAACTTTATTTAAAAGAAGCTTAAAATATATTTAAAGCTAGTATATACTTAGTTTAATAGTATATAGCTAAATAATTATTTATTTAAAGCTAAGGAGGGAAAAGTAAAACCTTTATTTAAGCTACGTAGCTTCTTACTTAATAAGGGTTACTTAAGTAGCTTATACTTAAGTTAAGTTTAAGTTAAGGTTAAGCTAAGTTTATATAAAGTCTTATATAACTTAAGCTATATATTAGCCTAACTTTAAGTTATTTACTTTAATATAATTATAGCTCTTTTTATAGTATAGCCCGTAATAGCTTTAAATTAATAATTATTTAGCTATTACTACGCCTTACGGTATAAGGATAAGGGGATAAGGCGCGGACTAATTACCGCTAGTCGGGGCCGGTATTGCGGACTAATTACCGCCGGTTAAGGCCGGTACTACGGACTAATTACCGCCGGTCGGGCCGGTATAACGGACTAATTACCGCATATAAACGTATATAGGGGTTTAAAAATAGTAAAAAGCTTATCTATTTCTTAAAGGCATAGCTAGCTACTTTATACTTAGTTCTTTAAGCTAATTCTAAAGATCTTTAACTATACTATCCATAGTATATAAAGTAAACTATAAATATCCTTATAAAATCGCTTAATAAACTAAGTATAAGCCTAGTTAAAAACACTATAGACTATAGTTAGGGAAATCCCTTAAATATCCTTAGATATCCCTTAAAAATCGCGGTAAGGTTTATCCTATATCTTTTAAAGTGCTTCCGTAGTTAGAAACGGGTCGAACTATAGTTAGGATATCCTATAAAAATCCCTAGAAATCCCTTAAAGATACTAGCGGAATCCGCTTAATAGTTTCTATAGTATCTTTTATAGTTAAATATATTATAAACTATAGTTAAGTAAGCTCTTAACTATTTATAGTTATATCCTAGAAACCTTAGCGGGGTCTAACTAGTAATATTCGTTATATCTTTTTAGGCGAGCTTTTATAGTGCGTGCTTTAAGCGTACTTATCGCGGGGTTCCGTAAGGCTTCCTTAAGAGTAAAGTAAGGAGTTTAAGTATAGCCGTTTAGATTCCGTAATAACTCCCTTAAGTAAGAAAGAAAAGCCGATATCCTTATCGGTTTAAAGTAAGGATAAAGTAAAGGGGGTGTTAAGTAATAGCTTTATAGTAGCGATTTTACGCTATATTAATAATACGCCGTCCTTATCCTTTTAATAGTTTTATTAGTCTATCCGGCCGATAGTAGCTAGGTAGCTTAAGATAGTTAGTAAGCGGCTTTATTATAGATCCTTACTTTATATTTAGTCGTGCGGCTTTATCCTTATTAAGGTAATTAACGCGTTTAGCTAAAACTTATAGTAACGTTTTTCTAACTCTCCTTTAAGGCGTATATTCGGGCCCTTACTAAGTAGTAAGAAGTCTCCGCGCTAAGGCATGCTTAAGTTCCTTAGCGGGATATATTATAAGAGACTAGCTTTATTTAGGCCTTATCTTATATTATTATCTTACCTACCTTTCTTATACCGTTTTTTAATCCTTTGCTAAGTCTCCCGTTTTACTTACTAGCCTTATAGGCCGCCTATAAGCGAGATATTATATCTTACTTACTACCGCTATCGTAGTTATCCCCCGCTCTTTATTACTAGGCTTTCCGACTTATTATCCTTTTTATGCGGCGCTACTACTTACGCCTTTCCGGCGACTAACGCGCGTTTAGCTACTAGGAAGGTATTAAGGTAAAGGTACGCCGTCCCGCTAATATTAACGGGTATAGTAAGCACTAAGGTATTAAATATCTATATTCCCGCTTAAAAGCGGGTAACGAGGTCCTTAATAGCTTTAGTGCTTAACTCCTCGCTTTTAAGGTTTTAAACGTGCTTAATAGTCTCGAAAAACCTTTATATAAAGGGGGCCTTAAGGGCAAGAATATAAAGCGCGTAGTTAATACGGCCGATAAAGCGGATATCGAAGCCTAAGAACTTTATTGCTTAGGTTAAAGTTAGGTCGCGTTTAAACTTTTCGCGGGCCTATAAGTAAAACTTAGCGTAGTTTATAGCTAGGCGGAAACTCCCGATTATTATAATCTCGTCGCTAGAGTATAGGCTTACGAAGCTAAGTCTATTAAGGATCGTATTAGTTACTACTAGCAGCTCTTATAAAATCGGGCGGCGGAATATATTACGAGGCTAGTTATCGCTATCTCCTCCGGTTAAGGAGGGACGGCGGATAGACTATAGTAAGGCGCTCGTGCGCCTTTATATAGCCGGGCTAGGCATAGCGGCGGGCGGGAAAAGCGTTTACTAAGCGGGACCGAATAGGTCCTTAAGGCTTATAGCGGCTATAAGCTAAGAAGGGGATTTTATAGCATAGGCTAAACCGCGTATAAAGCGAGATAAGGTTTTAGCTATAATCGCTTAAGACGCTGCTATAAACCCGGCTATAAACTAGTTAAGCTAGGCCTTAGATATATAGTCGAGAATAGCGCGGATATTATTTTAGTCGTTTAGCTAAAGCGGGTTTCCGCTAGCTATAGCGGCTACTATAAATCTTAAGACTATAGCGAGGTTAGCTAACCTTAAAGCGTTAAGCATCGGCTAGTTATTCCGCTAATAAATATTTCCGGCTACGCCTTAAAAAATATATAAGCGGCGGGGGCTTCCGGATAGTAAGAGCTAAGCGGGAGGTATAGCGGAGTTGCTACGAAACTAGCTATCTAGACCTCGCTATAGTATAAGGCTAGGAGGCGAGTCGTTTAAGTTAAGTGTTTAAAGAGGGTAGTATAGGCCGTCCTTTATAGTGCCGTAATCTAAGTTAAATCCGTCGGCTTAAGCGCGGCTATAGAAGGCGGCGTAGGTTTATGCGGAGGCTTAAACTTAAAGGTTCTAGCTCTCGCTAAGGGACTTAAAGCTATAGAGGATAGCCGCCTCGTTTTTATAGAGCTTAAAAGCTTATTTATATCCTTTATATTAAAGGTATAGGGGCTTATAGGAGAGCGGGCTAAAGAAGTAGTTACGGAATAGCTAGTCTTAGCTATAAGAGATATTAAATAATAAAGGGACTTAAAATAGGAGTATAAAGATCGTAGGCTTAAGGTAAAGAAAGTTATATATATAGGAGTAGGCGAGGTGCGGCGGGCTATAGCTAGCGGTAAAGGGAAATATAGTTATAAAAAGAAAAAAGGAAAGGAAAGAGGGCGGGCGGCGGAGAGAATTTAAATAAGTATACCGTAAAGTTAAAAAGGCCTTATTACTTAAGGTAAACGGCGGTATATTATTATTAAAATAACTAATTACCTTAAGTATAGTAAGTTATAGTTTCTTATAACTTATAGTAGCTTTTAGGTCTTATACTTAAGCTTAACCGCTTAATTTTCTTAGTTAAAGAGTTTTATATTAAGTTATAAAGGCCGCGCGTTATGCTCTTATTTAAACTACTTAAGTAGCTAACTCCTTTTATACCTTTTTAAAGGCTTTTACGATCTTTAGCGAGAAGACCGCTTTTTTATCTACTTACGAGTTATTGCTACTTAGCTAGCCTTTTTAAGCTATAAGGAACTCCTTCCTTAGCTTTCTACTACTTTTTTTTATTATACGGCTTTATAAGATTCGTTTTACTTCTTACTTATCCGGGTAAAGTATCCCTTCGTTTTAAACTAATCTTAAGTATATAGCTAGCTTATCCGCTAAGCGTAGTTATACTACTAAAACGACCGGATAAATATTTAAGGACCTTTTTATATCTAGCTAGTATATAAGCTATCTTACTTTAGCGGTAACTTTAAATAGCTTAGTGCGTCTTTTTTAAAGCTTTATTAGTTTACTATCTATAACGTAGTAGCCTTTACTAAGCTATAGCTAGACTTAATCGCCGGGCTTAAATTTTAGCAGGCGGTGTTTCTTATTATATTTATCCTTTATAGCGGCTTAAGTATAGGCAATAGCTAACTTAGCTTCTTCTTATAAGACCTCTTAGTTCCGTAAGTATAAGTAGTTACCTAAAAACTAAAGGCCGTTATCTATTTTTATCCTTATAATAAGCTTATTAAAGGCCGCGTAAATTACTAAGGAGAAGGAATTATTAAGGCTAAACTAAAAGGCGATTAGCGTATCGGTTTAGCGTAAGTCCGGGAAATCGGCGGTAAAGAATCGTAGCGCGATTTTTATAGTTTAGTTTCGCCTTTTTAATAAGCTATTAGTTTAAGGGTGCTAAGCGGTAGATATAAGAAGCTTCGATCTAAAGGCTTACTATAAGGTCCGCTAAAATACTAAGGTAAACTTTATATCCTAGTTAGAGATTATCCCCTTCGGAATCCCTTAGTTAGCGCGGAGTAGTTTAGTATATAACGCTTATACTTAGTCTTCCGCTATAAACTAATCGTTACTTAAGATAAGGAGATATATTTTTAAGAATTTATCGGTTATAGTTAGTAAAGTATTAAAAAAGTTCCTTATAAGATCTTTTTATAAGGATTATTTAGCTTAAACTACTAAAAGCTTAGTAATAAAGTCTATCGCTATTATATAGTATAAAACCGGCGGGCTTTAAATTAAGATAAGCTATCTTAGCGTCTTACCTTAATCGGTTTAGTTATAGTAGTAAGTATCGTAGCCGTCTATAACCTTATCTACGTATTTACTAAGCTATAAGATTAAGAAGCTTTTAGATAAGTCTTACTATATACGGGTGCGGCCGGTATAAAAGTATTTAGCGTAGGCGTTTTTAACGATCTTTTTAGCATAGGTCTTAGAGATATATAGTCTCCTACGTCCGTCGTTCTCCGTAAAGTATAGCAACCCTTATAACCGGAGGAATAAGAGTCCGGGGACCTTATCCTTATTGCCGAGCTATACTATAATTTTTACTTACTATATATCTTCTATATATCCGTTGATTATTTTCTAGTAAAGCGGCAATTCGATTAATGCTTCCGCGTAAAGGAATACGCAGTTTATTATCTCGTTTTCTTAAATACGTTTTAATTCCCTTTCTTAGTTTAAGGATACCGGCCTATTATCTTAGTGCGGTAAATATAAGAGTATGTTTAGTATAACGTTTTCGACGCTTAAGATATAGCATACCTTAAGCGGGAATTAGCTTAAGTATTAAGACGTAAGGACTAGCTTATTATTAGATTTTATACTAGTAAAAAATAAGGATTTTTAGTATACGATTCCGTAGGTGCTTATATAGTTAGTAAAGACGACTACCTATAGTGCTCTTATAGATAGTACTATAGTGCGTAGCTTATATACTGCTTATACTAAACCGGCTACTTTAAGTTCTATAAGCTAGTATTAAGGTTCTCCGCTTTAAAGGGCGCGGCTTAAGTAAATAATAAGCTAGACCTTAGTCCGGGCTAATAGCGTCTTTTTATCTTATTCCGTGCCTTCTTTTAAGTAAAAAGCTATAGCCGCTACTCTATATTTTTAGGATATATCGATCTAAATAAATAGTTATTAAGCGGGGTCGAAGTAGTAAATTGTTTAAGGCTTAGTAAGTTTCTTAGTTAGAATTGCGAAGGCCTCTTCCTTTTCCGGAGTAGGCTAAAAAGCGGCTTTTATAGCGTATTAAGCCCGTCCTTAGCCCCTTAAGGGGACTCCGTCTTCCCGTCTTACTTAAAGCAGCTCCGTCTTTCGTTTTTATAAAACGTTAACTTCCTTAGCAAAATGCGGGACTATATAGCGTAGCTACTTAGTAAGGCCGATCTATTTCTTAAGCTATTAAAGGTTCTTTAAGAACGCGATATCCCTTAAGGCTTATACGCGTTTGTCTATATTTATTAGGCTAATAGCGTTTACCTTAAATCTAAGGAGCTATATAGACGGGTACGCTAAAAAGGACTTTAGTCCGGATAAGGTAATATTATGGTTATAAAAAGCGCGGAATACGGCTTTTAGATATTAAAGGTATTCTTCGGCTATATCGGAGTAGATAATAATATCGTCGATATAGGCCGCCGCGTATTCTTAGTATCTACGGAGGATATTATTAATAAACCTTTAGACGTATACTAAGGAGTTCTTAAAGCCTATAAGTATTACTAGTAATCTTTTTAGCCCGCGATAGCTTACGACTATAAACCTTTCTTAGTAGTCTTAGTAGACTAAGAACTAGTAGAAAAACGATTATACGTTTACCGTACTAATAAACTTCTTTTCTTAAAGGCGTTTAATTATATTGCTTTAAAGGGGCATTAAGTAAGCGTTTAAGATAATAACGGTATTAATCCCCCGTAAGTTTACGACTACTCGTCCTTTTTCCTTTTTATCTACTATCTTTTATACTATAAATACCGGCGCCGCGAATAGGGTTAGCTTATAAACTCGTTTTAATTAGCCCTACGCGGTTAGCTAGCCGAATATTATATTTACTACTTTCTTATCTTTATCGCTTAATAAGTATAATCTTAATACGACTTATTAGTATTGCTATCCTTTTACTAAAGGAATACGTATATATTTAGATTCGTCTATATATACTACTCCTTTATCCTTTTAAAGGCGGGGAAACGATTAAAGGATATCTTAGACTTTTAATGTATATTTTAGGTCTTCGGCGTAGATCTAAACGCCCTTATTAGTAGTAAGTTTAGGCAGGTCCTTAGTTTAGCTAATTCTAAGTTTATAGTTTATAGTAAGATCCTTTTATAGGAAGTCTTCGGCGGGGTCTATTTTATTTAGATTTTCTATAAAGGCTTCCGCTAAGGGAGCTATAGCGTTAACCTCCTTATATAGCTAAAACTGCTTATTAAGGTCTATAATTATCCTTACCTTTTAGCCTTAGCGGAGTATTAATAGTTCCTTAAAATAGGTTATCGCTATAAAGCTCTTATAATCCTATATTATTATTTAAGCGAGCTTAGGGTTATTAAGGAAAAATATTATATTATGCCTTAATAGCGGCGCCCGGACCTATATAAGTAAGGCGTAGCTAAAACTAGCTAGAATCGTCGTAGTAATTAAGTAAATTACCTATCTATATATCGCTAGTCTTAGCCGGACTATCTTAACTTCGGCTTTAATCCTTTTATAGGCCTTAATCCATAAGACCGATATAGAGTTAATAAGGTCCCCTTAATAAGGAACTAAAAAGTCTTAGCTAAGCAATATATTAACCGCTAAGCGTTTTACTATTTAGGCGCCGATTCTTACCTTTATAACTGCGAGGCTACCGTCTAGCCTTCTTAGTATATAAGCGGTAAATTCCGCTTATTTAACGGTAGCTATCCTTCTTACTTTTTAAATAGGAATTTATTAAAAGGAGTTTATAGTTACGTCTTAAAAGGTCTTTACTAAGTCGGCCTAAATAAGGCTTTAGTTTGCCTTAGTATCTATATAGGCTTTAATACTTATCCTAGGCCCTTTTTTTCTATAAACTAGTAAGCGTGTATAAGTAAATCATAACAGCCTATCGGGGTTTAATAGCTAAACGTTAAGGGAAGCCTTAACTATTTAGACGTTTTATAGCTTCTAAATAACTACTTACTATACTAAGCTACGTCTTTATATAGTAACGTTATAGTTAAGGTTAAGGGGGTGTTTATCTTTAATATATCGGTAAAGCTTATTCTTTAAGGGGAATACTTCGCCGTAAAATCCGCACGCTTTATTAGCCTCCTATACTAAGTTTACTATAGTATAGATTGCGGTTTCCTTTAAGCTCTTATTAGTATCCGACTAAGCTCCTTCTATATCGTACTCTTTATCCCTTAAATAGTTATTAGTCTTTACCGTAGTATATTTCTTAGTCGCGGGGTACGCTTATTTTAGCTTTAGCGTTAGCGAGCGTATAGTCTTAAAGGTCCTTTCTCTTTTTAACCGGAGGACCTCGACTTATATTCTTAGCTATTTAAGCGGGTTTCTTCCTTAACTTAGCGAGCGCTATAAGGTCTAAGGTATATCCGCCCTTATTAAGCGGTTTAAAAACGTAACCCTTAGTCCTAGCGAGCTTTTAATAGATAGCCGGGGCGTCCCGGACTATCCTCTAAGCGTATATAGGGTATAGCTAGTCGGCCCTTACTTTTTTATAGGTTAGATTTATTTCTTTCGCGCTAATAAGTGCTTTTAAAATCCTTAAGTATATTTAACTTATAGCTAAAGAAGAATTTCCTTATATTTATTAATCTATCTATTAATATCCTCGTTCCTTACTAAGCGTTATAAGGATTCTTATAAATAGACGTCTAGCTTTTAGTAAATTACTATAGTTAAGTAGTCCGGCTAGTAAAGCGCGGCCTTAGCTTTATATCGTAAGCGTAATATCTAAGACTTAAAGTCGGATCCTACTACTATATCTTCGATAATAAAGTGCTCTTTATTAAGTGCCTATATCGCTATATTTAAGCGGATTCTAAACCGTTTTTATAAGGCGGATATTTATCGGCTTAGTCTAATACCGGGCTCGCTAAGTTCTTCTTATTATAGTTCCGAGAGGTCCTTAAAATACTATTCCGCCGTACTTCCTTAGAGGAAGGAAGGTAGTTAGATAGCTAATTCGTCTATATAGGCCTCGCCTTTACTAGCGTTTTAGTAGATAAAGTCGATAAAACGGTTAACTCCTCGGAACGTACTAGCTTTATTATCTTCTTAGACTTCGTCGAAAGACGCTTTTAAAGGTCTTAATAGGTTAAATCTCCTTATATCCTTAGCGTATAGTTAAGGTTTTTCCCGGGGCTTAATAAGCGCGTCTTCTTTTCTTAGTGCTTAAAGGAGACTAAGGAATTATTCGTTTGATATTACTACTATTCTTACCGGGGGGCTTAAGGCTATACTTAGTCTTAGTATCTACGCGCTAAGTATAAATAGGTTTAGCCCGCTAAGGGTATTACTTACCGCGTCCTCGTTGCTTATTATTAAGGTCTTAGTCTTAATACTCTCGCTAGGCGCTTAACCTTCCGTTTTATACGCGTCTTAGAATCCGGTGCGCTATAAGGCCCCCGGCGTAAGAAGCTCGTTTTTATTAATCGGAAGTCCCGAAAATACCTTAATTAGCGCGGCTATAGCGGATAAGGCTAAATAGTAATACTAAACTAAAAAACTACTAAGTATCCTTTAAGGCGGATTTTTAATTAAGGCCTTTAAGCTAAACTTTATTAGTAGTATGCGGTAGAAATATCCGCTAAGCTTATTATCTTAAGGAAAGAGTAACTTTATTATAAGCTCGATCCGGAGGGTATTTAGCAGGCGGGGAGCTAGATAGTTTTAAGGTTAGCTCGTCCTTACTTCTTTTATCTAAAGGATAATCGATCTATCTAAGTAATACTAAATCTAGTTTACTTAGTTATATAGATTTTATCGTTTTATAGTTTATCCTTTATTAATATTCTAAAAGCGGATTGCTTCTTAAAGGGTAGTAGTCTTAGCTTAGCTAAGCGGGACTTATTTTACGTCCCGTTTAGCTCTATAGGCTATCGCGGTATAGTACCTTAAAAAGGGGTAAGGGAGATTATTAAACCGGTATGCTTAGTAAGCCGCGGCCTTTTCCGCTCTTATAGCTTACTTATCTTAAAGTTCTATTATAAGCGCGTTAAGAAAAAGGTGCTTATTATTAAGGTTAAACTTAAAGGCTAATAAGAGCTTCTTATTAAAGAAAATATCGTTTAATATCTAACTTCTTATAAAATAAGTACTTAATCGTATAATATAATCGCTTTTAGCTTAGCGGATATTTAAGGGATTTCCGTTTAGATAAGTAGGAATTACTACTATTTACTACGCCTTATAGCATAAGGATAAGGGGATAGGGCGCGGACTAATTACCGCTAGTTAAGGCTAGTACTATAAACTAATTACCGCTAGTTAAGGCCGGTACTATAAACTAATTACCGCTAATCGGGGCCGGTACTACGGACTAATTACCGCCGGTCGGGCTAGTATAACGGACTAATTACTATATATAAACGTATATAAGGGTTTAAAAATAGTAAAAAGCTTATCTATTTTTTAAAGGTATAGCTAGCTACTTTATACTTAGTTCTTTAAGCTAATTTTAAGGATCTTTAACTATACTATCTATAGTATATAAAGTAAACTATAAATATCCTTATAAAGTCGCTTAATAAACTAAGTATAAGCCCGGTTAGAAATACTATAAACTATAGTTAAGGAAATCCTTTAAATATCCTTAAATATCCCTTAAAAATCGCGGTAAGGTTTATCCTATATCTTTTAAGGTGCTTCCGTAGTTAGAAATAAGTCGAACTATAGTTAAAATATCCCGCGGAAATCCTTAGAAATCCCTTAAAGATACCGGCGGAATCCGCTTAATAGTTTCTACGGTATCTCTTATAGTTAAATATATTATAAACTATAGTCGGGTAGGCTTTTAACTATTTATAGTTATATCCCGGAAACCTTAGCGGGGTCCGACCGGTAATATTCGTTATATCTCCTTAGGCGAGCCTTTATAGTGCGTGCTCCGGGCGTTCTTATCGCGGGGTTCCGTAAGGCTTCTTTAAGAGTAAAGTAAAAAGTCCGGGCGTGGCCGTCTGGATTTTATAACACTAAGCTATAAAATCGAGAAGCTTTTAAATAGGTCTTACTATATATAAGTATAGCCGGTATAAAAGTATTTAACGTAAGCGTCTTTAACGATCTCCTTAGCGTAAGTCTTAAAAATATATAGTCTTTAGTGTTTATCGTTCTCCGTAAAGTATAGCAACCTTTATAATTAAAAGAATAAAAGTCTAAGGACCCCGTCTTTATCGCTAAGCTATACTATGATTTTTACTTACTATATATCTTCTATATATCTATCGATTATTTTTTAGCGGAGTGGCAATTTAATTAATACTTTTACGTAAAGGAATACGCGGTCCGTTGTCTTGTTTTCTTAAATACGTTTTAATTCCCCTTTTTAGTTTAAAAATACCGGCTTATTATCTTAGTGCGGTAAATATAAGAGCGCGTCTAGCACGACGTTTTCGACGCTTAGGATATAGTATACCTTAAGCGGGAATTAGCTTAAGTATTAAAACGCGAGGACTAGCTTATCGTTAAATTTTATATTAATAAAGAATAAGGATTTCTAGTATATAATTTTATAGGTGTTTATATAGTTAGTAAAGATAACTACTTATAGCGTTCTTACGGATAGTATTATAATACGTAGCTTATATATTGCTTATACTAAACCGGCTACTTTAAGTTCCGTAGGCTAATATTAAGGTTCTCCGCCTTAAAGGGCGTAGCTTAAGTAGATAATAAGCTAAACTTAAGTCCGGGCTAGTAGCGTCTTTTTATCCTATTCCGTACCTTCTTTTAAGTAAAAAGCTATAGCTACTACTTTATATTCTTAAGATATATTAATCTAAATAAATAGTTATTAAGCGGGGTTAAAGTAGTAAATCGTTTAAGGCTTAGTAAGTTTCTTAGTTAAAATCGCAAAGGCCTTTTCTTTTTCCGGAGTAGGCTAAAAAGCGGCTTTCGTAGTATATTAAGCCCGTCCTTAGCCCCTTAAGGGGACTCCTTTTTCCTATCTTACTTAAAGCAGCTCCGTCTTTTGTTTTTATAAGACGTTGACTTCCTTAGCGAAATACGGGACTATATAGCGAAGTTACTTAGTAAGGCTAATCTATTTTTAAGCTATTAAAGGTTCTTTAAAAACGCGATATCCTTTAAGACTTATATACGTTTATTTATATTTATTAAGCTAATAGTATTTACCTTAAATCTAAGGAGCTATATAAATAGGTATATTAAAAAGGACTTTAGTCCGGATAAGGTAATATTATAGTTATCGAAAGCGCGGAATACGGCCTTTAAATATTAAAGGTATTCTTTAGCTATATCGGAGTAGATAATAATATTATCGATATAAGCCGCCGCGTATTCTTAATATTTACGGAGGATATTATCGATAAACCTTTAAACGTATACTAAGGAGTTT